>JAVJIF010009306.1:0-127878 GCA_038442645.1 Agave tequilana | reverse complement strand
GAAAAATGTTAGAATATGACTCCTGCAAAATCAGTGTCTAGGAAAGGGATTGAGGGCCAAAAGCCCGAAGGTGGTGGTTATTTAATTAAGGAACGTCTTTGACGGAAAACTTCCACCAACCTTGCCCTGACCTGGCTGATTAGCTTGTGGTCAAAGTCTACATTAGACCTCCCGTGGACGTCTAATCAGTAGGAGTCGTCTAGGTCATAGGTCTACCCTAACCTAGTTAGAAATTTTTTCTTTTATTTGTTTGTTTATTTGTTTGTTTTTCTTTGTTTGTATTCTATTGTGTGATATGGACTATAATAATAATTTTTTCAATTACAATAATAATCCATATTACACACCGACTTCATTTTCGATATTACCAACCCGGCATATCATAACTGTGACCAACCTAGTGTGCCGGATTGGTCTTATCCGAATCAATATGACCCATACCCCAATCTAATAACTATAATTTCCATAATGATTTCAACTCTTCACCGAGTCAGTGGGAATTCACCTCCCCCGAGCATAATTTCCAACCACCTTGTCCTTCTTCTCAACCTAGTCCACAATATTTTCAAGATTCATACTCAGTTCCACCCGTTCAAATAGGAAACCATCAATTTTGGAAATGAGTATGCGTGAGTCCAAACACAAATCCCCAATCTGATGGACTCACAATTTCACTACCACTTCCAAGACAATTCTTCATCTTTTCATCAAAGCAATGAACCTATCAACTATGAAAAGATGCTTGAAGCCATGACTCAGGCTCAAAACACTCGTAATCGTGACATAGATATGATGTCGAATCTCTACGTTCCCACCGTCCTGATGTCACTTACCTTCTGTTAGAGCCGAAGAGTCATGTTGTTTTAGAAATCAAGATTCTATTTCAGAACAACCATGTGAACTTGCCCCAAACTCCAAATTTTGAAAAAGATATTGATAGTTGGCTAGTTTTCCTTTTCCTGAAATAGAACTTGAAAATGATTATGATCCTGAACCCCAACTTAGTGATTCAATTCTATTTCCTGATTCGATTATGACTCCGGTATCTTCACCTGACTTCAATCTTTATCCGGAGTCAACATTGGATCCTGTACAATTCATAAAGAAATTGAATCACCTATCTTTGAGGATTAGTAAACTTGACCAACTTTACACTTTCGAAGATCCTATTGACAAATTGGCAAGTTCCAAATTTTTTGATATTGAACTCAATGAGATATGTGACCTAGATTCTCACATATGTGATCCAGTTCAACTTTCTGAATCATATTGACTCCTGTTTTATTACCAAACTTGAATAATATTCTAGAGTCAGTTTTGATTCCCCACCTATCATTCCTGAACTGGAATCACCCATATTAGGTCACATTCCATTGTTGAAAAATACATGTGGACTTGAGTTTCAACTTCTTGACTTGGACCCAATTTCTGAACCTATTTCGACTCCTGAACCTTTACTTGACTTAAGTCACCTCCTGAGTCGGTATCAGTTTCCTGTCCTTCCCGAGTCCAAGTCAACTGTTCCATCATTTCATACTCCATTCTAGGACGAGGTGGTTGATAAATTTGACTCCGAAATCAATTATGAAATATGGAAATTAGATGGGGTAAAATATTTAATAAAGATCCTTGATGGATACATCTTTTTGATGGGTTTATAAAGATATTTCTGGTGGGTTCCTCCGAGACCCAAGAAAGTTGATTGGCCGCGTTTCGTGGACCAATCAGACCACCACCGGAACCACCACCTTAAGGTAACCTTTTCCTTCCCTTTCGTCTTTTTCATGCATCTATGCATAATTCATACATTGAGGACAATGCATGAGATAGGTGTGGGGGAAGGTCTAACATAACTTTTCTTTTAAAAAAATAATAATAATAACATTTTTCTTTACTTTTAAAAACTTTTTGAAAAATAGAAACAATATTTTGACTTATTTTTGTAAGAAATTAGTTAATTTTAAGGAATAGGAAAATTCAAATTAGGATTTCTTATACTTGGTCAAAATAAGATTATTTGTTTGATTTTTAGAGTTAGGAAGATAATTTGTCAAAGTAATTTGGTCTTGATCTTTACCTTGATGAAATATGCACACTTCATACACTTACACACTTAGGGTTCAAAATAAAGATTCTTATGCCTTATAAAAAAAAAAAACAAGTCTAATTATTGATTAGCTAGGTGCTTTGGCCTAAGCAAGCCTTAGTATTTATGCGAAAGATGATTAGATAAGTTATAAAAAAAATATAGATATACAAACAATCTAATTATTGACTAGCTAGGTGCTTTGGCCTAAGCAAGCCTTGGTATTTATGTGAAAGATGATTAGATAAGTTTGAAAAGAAAAATCCTCTGATTAAGCTGGGTATTTGTGCCTAATAAAGCATAAGTATTCACGCCTAAAAGAGGTTCATATAATAAAATCTTTAGTTTTGTGGCCTTGTTTGCTGGAGTCCTTAAGTCCTAGGGGTGTCTTCTCACCTGGTGCCCTAAGACCGTCTGGTTTGGGAGTCATCGATTAAAGGCTCGTTACATGGGCAGATTAGAAAGCCTAATAAACTAAGGAATAATACCACAAAAAAAAGTATATATATAAAATAAATAAGGCATAAGAGTTAGAGTTAATGAACCCTTAGTCAAAATTTTCACATTCACAAGGTGCATATGACTTAAGGTAAAGTAAAAGACTAGATGAGAAGCACAATTTGACTCCTTACTTTGATTGATAACAAATTTTTGAATAGAGACTAAGTTTAGGAATGAAAATTCGGTTTCCTATAACTTATAGATTGCTTAGATCTTACAGTCATATTTCAAATATTTTCTCTTTCAAAATGCTTTTCGAAAATACTAACTCTTTATTTCCCTTTCTTTATGGATTTTGTGGGTGCAATCCGCTGAAAACCCTCAAGAGACAAAACTCGTCCTCTAGGGGAAACCTAGAGGTTTAACGGCTTGTTGCACATGCTCAGTGCAATCGCGTGACCTGCGAAAGTGGTCTAATAATCCTTAGTATAGTTTAGTTGTTTTGCTCGAGGACGAGCAAAAGATAGGTTATGGGGGTGTGATTGGTCGCTAATATTGCATATTTAGTATCATATTTCCATACTTATTTTAGAATAAAAGCCTGCATTGTCTAATTAATTGTTTAATTTATTTGCAGGCCCAATCTTTAAGGAGTTGAAGAGAATGAGCTCAAAGCCCACTAAAATTCTGAATTAAATCAGAATTAATTCGCACTCACTAAATAAGGGCAAATCAAGAGGTTGAAAACGGTTGAGAAGAATCCTCTCAGGATCGATCGGTTAAAGCCAAGAATCCAAGGCCATTTCTTCAAAATCTCGGAGCCAAACTGCAAAACCAACTCCAGATAAAGTCAAAGGGATAAACCGGGGAGACCCACCAACAGGGTGTGGCCACCTGGCCACACCCTGGCCGCAGAAACGCGGCTTTTGCCGCGTTTCCGCGGCACAATTGGGGAGTTAGGGGGAGCGTTTGCTCCCTCGACCTCCCGGGATTCTGGTTGTTGGGTTTTTGGCCTATAAAGGGCAATTGTTGTGCTGAAATTGGACGTCAATGCAGATTAGGATTTAGCCTAGTTTTAATTCTTTATAGTTTAGGTTTCTTTTCTTGTTATGTAATTTGTATATAACTTAGGGTAGAAGAAGATTCATGTAAGTAAGAGAGAGGCTGAAGTTGAGAGTGACACCGACGATGTACCCTCCTCCTTTCTTCCATTGTCTCTGCAATTAATAAAGGTAAAAGTTCTTTTTATGTTTGTATTTTCTTTTGTTTCGTCTTCCTCTTCTACTTTACCTTGGTTGTTGTTGTTGAGTGTACAAGTGAATTCCAAAGCAAGTATAACTAAGCTACGTGAGAGCCAGCGATAGTTCATGAAGACGTTCTCCTCTTTCAAGATCCGCATCACTTCGTTCTCGCTAGGCGTGACGATATAATGTGCACGGGGACTGAGCTCGAGCTTATGATCTATGCGTTGAACGCCTCCGAAGCAAAGGTAGAACATGCAACGGTTTCCAGGTAAGTCATCACTCAACCTCGGTAAGTATCTCTTTCCTTTTCTCTTCTTTCTTTTCTTTTCTTTCTTAGTATAGATCAACACCACCTCCTCCAACTCTTTCTTCTCCACTCACTCCATTTGTACATAGTCGCTTTTATTGTTTTCTGAATTTTCCACCTTCTTCATCTTCCATTTTCTTCTAACTTTAATATAACTTTCTTTTTCATTTTCATAACTAAAAACAGAGAAGAACCTTCGTTTTATTTTCTTAAAAGATTTCAATAAAGAACTGTAACGCTTCCATCGCAAACCCTCCTTGTGGATCACGACCCGCATAGCCACTTGCTATAGCGGAAGAATTAAGCACTTGCACATTTCTTTTCTTAAGTTCTCTAATCTCGTATTTTTTGTGCAGGTTTAGCTTCAATCAGGCCATGAATGCCATTTTCCACGAGCACATGCGTAAAACAGTGGAATATTATGTTGACGACATTGCAGTGAAAAGCCGCGTCAAAGGTGATCACATAACCGATTTGAAGACAATCTTCAATGTCATGCGGGCCCATCAGTTGAAGATGAACCCCGCCAAATCCTTTCTGGGGGTGGCCAACGGCAAATTCCTAGGGTTTGTGGTAACTTCTACAGGAATTCATTTGGACCCGGAAAAAGTTCCCGCTATCCAGGAGATGCAACCTCCGCGAACCTCAGAGAACTTAGGGGATTGCAAGGACGATTGGCATACATCCGAAGGTTCATCTCAAATCTCTCCGGAAGATGCCAACCCTTTACAAATTAATGAAAAAGGGTGTCTCGTTTATTTGGGACAATGCTTGCCAGCAAGCGTTTGAGGAAATCAAATGATACCTCACACAATCACTTGTCCTTATAGCTCCGGTGTCCGAAAAACCTTTCCTGATATACGTCAAGCAATGGATCATTCTCTAGGAGCTTTACTAGCCCAGAATAATGATCAAGGACATGAGCAAGCAATCTATTATTTGAGTAGAACTATGATTGGGGCCGAACATCGATACAAAACCGATCGAGAAGGAATATTTGGCATTGGTATTCGCTGTTCAGAAAATGCGACACTACTTGGTAGGCCAAACTATAAACGTCATATCAAAGGTTAACCCTTTGAGGCTACTCATGACAAAGCCATCGTCGTTAAACGGCCGATTGGCAAAATGGGCCATACTGCTATCCCAATACGAAATGCGCTTTTTACCACAAAAAGCCGTGAAGGGACAAGCAGTGGCGGATTTCCTGGCTGAGCATCCAGATCCGAGGGCAACCGAACTTTACGAGGATCTCCCAGACGAGGTCGCTGAAGTTTGCCTAACCCAGACATCTTTTGAAAGACAAGTATGACAACTTTTCTTTGACGGTGCATCGAGAATAGGCCCGAGAGGACATGTCGTAGCAGGAGTGGGGGTAGTACTCGTCTCCCCACAGAACTATGTGATTCCTCGAGCCTTCTCATTAACCGAGCCTTGCTCCAACAATGTAGCGGAGTACAATACCCTTTTGATTGGAATGCAACTCGCCGATGAGATTGGCGTTAAAAACTCGAGGCATATGGTGAATCTAAACTTATCGTCAACCAAGTTCGCGGGGAGTACGAAGTCAGACATGAAGATCTAGTAACCCTTTACCCTATTAATGCAATTGTCCACATGGCCGAGAGGTTCATAAACTTTTACATCGACCATGTACCCCGCCAGCAAAATGCGCATGCAGATGCACTGGCGTCTCTCGCTGCCTCTTTATCCCTTCCAGCTGGAGTAGTAGAGAGAATATTGTCCACAGTCATGACCTGTATTGCCCAAGAATCGCTTCTGAGGATTCCCAGAAGCCGACAGGAGACTGTCAAGTCAAAGAAGCTCTTGAGTCGTCAACCTACCCAGAGCCTAGAGACTGGCGATTCCCTTACATTGATTATGTCTTGTACGACATCCTGCCTAATGATATCAAAGAAGCGGCTGCCATTAGAAGGAAAGCCCCTAAATTCTACTATAATGCGATCATGCGAACACTGTACCGTCGATCGCATGATGGGATCTTGCTTCACTGCCTATCACAAAAAAAGGCACAGGAGGTATTGAAAGAAGCGCATAACGGCATGTGTGGAGCCCATCAACCCGGTCTAAAACTTGGGGATCGGCTCCGAAGATTGGGATATTATTGGCCTAAGATGATCCCTGACGCCATCACTTATGCCAAACAATGTCACGCCTGCCAAGTTCATGGCGATTTCATCCATCAAGCGCCAGGACATCTCCATTCTACAACTTCTTCCTGGCCATTTGAGATGTGGGGCATGGACGTAGTTGGCCCTATCAGCCCGCCATCATCAAAAAGACATCGGTTCATTTTAGCTATAACCGATTACTTCTCTAAATGGGCTGAAACCGTTCCTTTGAAGGAGGTAAAGTCATCTGATGTGATCAAATTCGTTAAACTTTACGCCATCTACCGTTTTGGTGTACCTCGGCGAATTGTCCGTGACAATGGACCCCAGTTCGTTAGTCAGGCTTTCCAGAGGTTCTGCACTAAGTTCAGAATTCAGAGTGTGTCCTCAACAGCATACTACCCTGCCGCTAACGGTCTCGCAGAAGCTTTCAATAAAACCATTGGCAAGCTTCTCAAGAAATTCGTCTCGAAAAGTCAGCGTGACTGGGACGACAAATTAGGTGAATGCTTATGGGCCTATCGCACAACTGTTCGAACCCCAACTAAAGCTACGCCATTTTCTTTGGTATATGGGTGTGAAGCCGTGCTTCCACTAGAAATTCAAATTCCATCTCACGCGTTGCCTTGACAGCAGAGATGACAAAGGAGGAGAAGCATCGACTGTGACTCCAAGAACTGGAAGCCTTAGATGAAAACGTCTGCAGGCCAGCAACAATCGAGCTCTACCAAGCCTGGATTACCAGAGCCTTCAACAAGAAAGTTAAGGCGCGAACTTTCAAGAAAGGTGACCTTGTCTTAGCCGTCAGAAGACCTATGGGGATGACACATAAGACAAATGGAAATTCCAACCCAAATGGGAAGGACCATTTGTAGTAGAGTCAGTTTACTCAAATGGAGCATATCGCCTCATAACTTCAAACGGTGATACACTCATGATGCCAATCAACGGCAGATTCCTGAAGAAGTATTATCCTTAATAGTACTTTTTCTCTGATCAAGTTAATATTATACCTCTGATCAAAGCTCCAGATCTAAGAAAAGTTTCTTTCCTTACTAGGTCACATCATGATAGATCAGTGACAAGCTAATCGGGCACTGACTGCACCATGATGTATGATGTAAATATTGAGAAAGAAACAAAAGGCGAAACTTGGGTTTTAGTAGTGCTCTCTTAATTAACGTCCGACGCCTCCGGTGGCTAAGGACAGAAGAAAGTGTTGGCTTCTAAGCCCAATAGAAGTCTTCGACAACTCATCATGTCGAGGGAATGGCATGGCTAGCCCAACTCAAACGGTAGTTGGTAAAGGCAAACCAAATCCGTTGATAGCTGAGGGTTTGCTAAAAATCCAAAATGGACTTGGTCCCACTCTCTCCTCTAAAATCTCTTACCAATTCTCATATATAGAATGGTAGGTCTACAAAATACAGTCATTGCTATGTTAACATTATACCTCTTGCAATGAAAAATCTCAATACTCCTGGAAAGTACAAACCTTACTTGTCTCAACTCTATATGGAGTAGCAAGCCTTCAAATTTGTTAAGTTAATACTACACCTCTGACACTTCAAACTTCACTTGTCAATTCTCATCAATAGAATGATAAGTCTTCAAAATTGCTTA
Source organism: Agave tequilana (assembly GCA_038442645.1). NCBI lineage: Eukaryota > Viridiplantae > Streptophyta > Magnoliopsida > Asparagales > Asparagaceae > Agave > Agave tequilana. The sequence continues at coordinate 120,045 of JAVJIF010009306.1, read as the reverse complement.
TATCGCAAATCAATCACTATCAAGTTAAAATTACACCTCTGACATTTCAAATTCTACTTGTCAATTCTCATCAGTAGAACGACAGGTCCCAAATTGCTCCTATCTCGAGCCAATTTTTATCAAGTTAACACCACACCTCTGACAAATTACTGTTAAGTTTAACATTACACTTCTAACAGTGATTAAGTTGCTGCTAAGTTCAATATTAACCCTCTGACAGTCATTTTCTCTCAGACTTTCATATCGAAGCTGAAATGAGCGATGCTAAGTTTAACATCACAACTCTAGCGTCCAAGTCATTGTTAAGTTCAACAATACACCTATGGTCATGCCTTTCCCTCGGACTTCCTTGTCGAATTCGAGATGACCAATGCCACGTTCAAAATTACACCTTAGCATTACCCTCACTGCCAAGTTAAACATTACACCTATGACAGTGACACTTTCAGTTTTCCCAAATGAAGCTGGAACACTCTTGAGTTAAGTTAATATCACACCTCTGACTCACACCCTTGTCAAGTTAACATCACACTTCTGACAAGACATATTCAACCCGTTAAGTTAATATCAAACCTCTAACGGAAAAAGTCCTCCTAGATTCCCCGTGAGTCTAGTCTCACTTATTATTCTTGTCAACAAAATAACAAGTTCACTTAAAAATATTGTTAGGTTAACATTACACCGTTAACAGTGTTTTCACTAAATCCTCAGCTGGGTCTTAGTCAAGTTAATTCCAAATCTCTGATGAAAACTCATCCTCCCTGGGGGTACAAATTTCACTTGTCATTCTCATTTATAGATTGACAGGTCCACAAGAATTATCTTACTTCTGACAAGTTAATATCACACCTCTGACAGCATTGTTGAATTTCTTGAAACTGGATTTTTCTACAAACTTTGACTCGTTAGGATTATTATCATATTTTTAGGAAGTCAAAGATCCTTTACTTCTATTCGTCTGATTTTCAATGCAAAAAGGGAATTCAAGACAATAGAAGAAGACAAGAAAAAAAAGTGCACTTTTATTCCAGGCATATGAAAGTGATACAAGACGCTCTCTCATACAATAAGATTGAGTGTTACAATAAAGGAGTACAAAGAAGTCTCTCTCTCAGTAAAAGGTTGCACTCACTCCCTGAAGCAGTCTCACTACTCTAAATACAAGATGTTTGGAAGAGCGCCAAAGAAGGGCTGAATACTATTGTGACGATCGGATGCTGATTATATCATGATGCATGATGTAAACATCGAAGGAGTCCATCGTTGACCAAGAATAATGGTGTTTCTTGAGGTCAAAATGCAACAGAGCCTTCTGATTCCACCCGACCAACTGGTATAGGTCATGATCCTTCATTGATGAACATCTCTGCCACCAGAAAGTCATCCAATGAGCATGGATTTTTCGTCGATGTCACTTCTGGGGTGAGGTTGGTGAAGGGAGAATCCGAGACCTTACAGGTGACGTCCTCTTTCCAGTGACCTACAAGAGGACCATACCCGCCACCATACCCATTGTGACCATGATGAACCCGGGGGCATTGCCGGTGCGTCATATCCAATGAGGTCTTGACGGATGTCATCAGTCGCGCAAATCGTCTCCCATAAACGGGAACCTTGACTTCTCCTTCAGTGCTCGACCATCGAACGAGCTCGCTGGCCGATATATTCTCCCAAGGGCCTAGCGAATGTGCGAAAGACTGATTAAGGCTACCTGCGGGAAGTAAAAACCAGAGGGTTAGAATTCTAAAACAAAAAGACTGAAGAACAGACGTGGCTATAGCTGTAAACTTCAGACGCAGGGATGACCCGCGCAGAAAGTCAAAATTCTGTTATGAAAGAAATAGACGCAATCGAGGTTGTGGACTTCAGATACACACAGATCTGAACGCGATCTAGTTTTAGGCCCGCGTCTAAAATATGAGACGCGGAAGAGAACCAGACGCGAAAATTGCCACATCCTTGTTCGAGAAACAAGGGTTGCTACATCCAAATCTGAAGCCCTCAGCCAGAATTAAAAATCTTTTAAGTCAACAACCTCGAACGCGAGCTCTATATGCAAAGCTCGCGTCACACAATCCAGATACAGAGTTCATCACACTTGCGTCCAAAGAGCTTTGAGTTAGAGTTCAGACTCAATCAACTCACGCATCATCAAGAAGTCTAAAAGGTGCGACTTTCAGATAATGGGTGCACCAGTCAGGCCTCAAGAGAAGGTCAAGAGAGTGAATCTCTTTAAGGGACAGCAAAATCGAAACCCAGTTGAGCGGAGTATTTCATGGTGATAATTAATTCCTACCCGCAGAAGAACCCTCTAGAGGTTGAACTTTCTGCATCAAGGCGCGGACATAAAAGGTACTCAGAGGGATGCTTTTTGATCTTGAAATCACTTGACAATGATAATCTTCAGGGAAGATTAAAGAAAAGCATGAAAGCTTTGAGTTTTCGCTGTCCATGGGGGCACATCCCATTGAAGGAAGAAGATTAAGTCAAAATACAGACCCTCAGTGCGCCTGCTCTTAAGGGAAACAGTCTAAGCAATGGACTGTTAAGGGGACGAGTCCTATTTATAGGCCAGCCATAAAGCCTGTAATTGATGGCGTAAAATTCAGAGCCATCGGCCTTAATTCCCGCACGAACGTCGAAGCCCAATAAAGAGCTGACATATGGATTGCTGCTTCGGAAATATCAGAGGACGCAAGTCCCCAATCGTCAATGCCAACTTGGCATTTAAAGATTTAATGTCAAAGCCTAATAAAAAGCTGACGCGTGGACTGCCGCTTCGGGAAACATTAAAGGACACAGGTCCCCAATCGTCAACGTCAACTTGGCATTTAAAGGTCCAACCAGATCTTTAAGAAGGGTTGCATGTGACGCTTGGAGGTTGCGTCAAGTGCAGACTCAAAGGTCACGTCTTGAAACCCGCGTCCCCTCATGAAACCGAAGGCTGCGTTTTTTTCATTCCTACTAAGAGATCCGTGACCGCGTCTCTTAGAGTGGTTCAGAGCCGCGTCTCCTCAGCGAATGTGGTCCATTCAGAGGTTGCGTCTTGAGTCCGCATCAACTTGAAAGCTGCGTTCTGAAACTTGCGTCCTCAACGACTAGAGAAGGCCCATGTCGTCCTCGAGGAGCCCGGAACTGCATCTCCATTGTAAAACGAAAGTCGTGCCTTCATTATAATCTCAATACAACGTGAGTTTGCGCCTTATCAAGGGTCCAGAGATGCGTCTCTACTGAGCCAGTGCCGCGTCCCCATCAATTGGCTGAGATCATGCGTCAGTTTTGAGGAGCCTAAGACCGCGTCTCCACTGTATCCTGACAAAATCAAGGGCCACGTCAATGGATCTGCGTCTTTTCATAAATATGAAGGCCGCGTCCCCCTTATTGAAGAACATAAGTTCACGTCTCAGAATAACGCTTTTTTGTCCTTAAGCCGGAGCTGCCAACCTGATCGAAAAGAAAGGTTCGCGTGTCTTCCTTGATAAGCCTGAACGGCGTCTTCAGTAATGAGTCAGGGCTGCGTCTCCAAGGATCGCGTCTCCACTATGAGTGAAACCGCGTCTCGCTCAAGAACTCAGTTCAGCCTAAGTTTATTATTCATGGCCGACTAAAGATTACGACTACAGTTATGAAAATCGAGTTCATCCACAGCAAGTAAAGAACTTGAAAAGATAAAGATGGAGCAAAATTTCAAAGACTTTTATTATTTGATTCAAAAATTGTAAAAGTAATACAGACACTCTTGACAAATAGAGTGTTAAAAAAGGTGAACAAATAAAAAAGAGAGAAGAAGGCTAATAATCTTGCTTCGCCAAAGAACGGATTTGTTCTCGGAGACAGCGCATCTCGTGCTGACGTGCCTTTTCAGCCTCCACCAGAGCTTGGACCCGCAGCTCCTCTTCAGACAAAAATCTCTTCGCAGCTAGTTGCGCTTGAAGAGACTCCAATCTGGAGGAATGAGCAGAGAGGTTTTCTTTAACCTGTCTCTTGGCAGTTTTCAGCTCCTCCAGTCTTTTTCTAGCAGCGACAAGCTTTTGCTCATTGGTCTCGATCAAGGCTTGTGCCCTGGCGATAGTAGCTCGAGCAGTGACAATAACCTGCTCTGCACTCTGTATAACGATTTCAGATTCCTTGGAATCGCCAATCAACCTTCGGTGGTCAGCTAGGAAATGCTGGAGATGGCGGGCCTCTTCAGCTATTTGTTCCTCCATCTCCTTTCGCTCATATTCTTGAGCGGCAAGAAGCTTACTCAGAGTTATCCGGGCCTCATCTACTGAGCCAGCATTCTCCAGAGTCTTGAGCTCCTTCAGGTGGCTCCCCAGCTACTCCACCAGCATCTGGCATGCCCTAGCCTGCAAAGGACTCCCAGTATGACCAATGTTCTCGATCTGATTTTCGAGAAGCATTCGGGCAAACTCGAAAGAGCTGCACCCAGAAAGTATGAGGTCAATATAAGATCTCATGGAAGTAAAAAATTGCTGCACCATTTGACGTGCTAGTTCTTCCATCATGTCGTTAGCTGGAGATAACCCTGCTGATGTACTCCCGGACCCCCTTTCCATGACCGGGTGAGAGACGAGAATCAGTTCATCTTGCGCAGGAGTGAGGCTGACGATAGGTTCGTCAGGTACTGAGGTAGTCACCGATACCTCCGGGACGGTTATTGTCGTAGCAGCCTCCACCGCAACAGAAGCAATAGTAAACCTTGCGGCATCGGGTTCCCCAGCCGAAGCTTGAATTGTACTATCTTCTGCGCCAATGCTTGCCACAGGATCCTCTACTTGAGCTACCCCAGTGCTCTTTGCAAACCACTAAAATGTCAGTGATGATAATAAAAAGGAGAATATTTAATACGTCAATATTCTCTTACCAAGTTGAGGATCTGAAGATGGCGAATTCCTGGACAGGTCGTGCGGGGTTGAAGCCACCCTGACCTCGACAGTTGCACTCTCTTGAGGCATTCCGGTAACAGGAGCCTCAAGGCCCTCCTGCTGGGCCAGCTCTTGAATCATCTCCTCAATATAAGAGGAGGTTGTGGCTTCACTGTCGACAGCCAGCCCTGAAAATCAAAAGTAAATATCAGAACCCTTCCCTAACTTGAGGAAGAGACGGTTCAAGAAGACAAGGAAAGTACCTTCGGTAGCAGCAATTATTGCTATCAGCGAAGCCATCACAGGGTCGCATCCTTGTATCTCTTCCTTTGAAATATGTGAAAATTTGCTCGTATCAGGAAGAGCGGGTTCGTCGCCGAAATTAACTTCTTCGCCAGAATAATACCCATGTTCTTCAGACGATGAAGAGGACAGTTCAACACAAGCGGTCTCAGCAATCGAGACCTTACTACTAGTACCCAGTAGTAGGGCTGGGATCGACAACCCGTGAAGTGGGCATCAATACACTAGGAGACTCAGGCTGTTGCATCTCTACCCTTCTCTCATAAACTGAAGAAGGCCCAGGCTGAGTTGAGACCCCTGGGATCTCAACGTCATCCTTCCCTACCAAGTCAACTTCGGGTCGCTCAGCCTCTTCAGCCATGATGAGTTCACCTGCAAATTTCCCTTCTTCCAAGATCATGGGGTCCCTGCTGCTGCGTAAACCATGAGGACGAAGAGGGGGGATCTCCTCTTCCTCTTCCTCCCTCTGCTCCTCAACACCGGAAGGAACTACCTCGGGCATTGAAGCTTCAGCCTCCGATTCTCTCCTAGCCTTCTTCGGGATGGGCTCACCCTTGGAAGTAGAGCCATGTGAATGTTTGGACTCAGCCTGCCGACTCTTTTTAATGGGCTGATCCTTGGGTGCTGCTGCCCTTGGTTCCGTCCCTGTTTCCCCCCTGTTTCTTTCTCGGTTGCCTAATATTCGTCCATACCTCGCACGCGTTTGTTAGACTCCAATTTGTCCTTATAAGACGCTTTGATGCTCTTAATGCATGAAGTATTTATTCCAAAACCAGGCATCTTACTAGCCAGGGGTACCAAGTACAGAAGCTGAGACTAGTATAACAATTGGGCGTTTTGTGAGGCAAGCTGAAAACAGCTTTTGTCCCTCCAGCCACGCTGTAGTACCATGCCCGAGCACCCTCAAATAAATTCCCACTGAAGGAGAGATTAGTATTGGGGTTGCCGATATATAATTGATCATAGCCGAACTGTCGAGCAAACGACTTGGCATATATGGCTCGATCGTACACGAGTTCATTTGCCGAAAGAGCAGATACCCAGGCCGAATATTAATCAGCCACCAGAAGACTCCCGATGGCAGCCTTGTGAAATCATCTGGTCCCGCAAGGTCAGAAAATTTATCCCCGTAGGATGCATCAGCAATCTCAGGGAAATAATGGTCGAGCTGATAGTTTGAGGCGTTCAGAATGCATTTCCGAACATAGAACATATAGTAGTTGGACCAGCTCGAATTCTCCATCTTCTTCACAAAAGGGACAAACCCCGCAGACAGAGGCACCGCCGTCATCAGCGAAGGGCAGTACATAACGTACCAAGCCATCAAGTACGTATATGGAAGCTCGATCCTGGGGTTAGGGGTCTTTACCCTCGACCTTCCCTCCGAGTCAACCTCTGTCTACCCTTGGAGTCAACAATGGCCTCACTTGGCACAGGCTTTTAACCAGAGCCCGTAATCCGCTTTGAATTCTAGCAATCATTGCTGGAAGAAGGGCGATAGACTTTCCATAGGCCAGCAAAACCGCCGGGTACACCACATCGGCGATAATTACTTCATGTGACAATGTTGGCACCACACAACGCTTCAGCATAGCATAGGAAAGCCCGCCAATAGCGCCCGGTTAGAAATGGGAACTCGGGCCTGATGATGAAAACTTTCAAAGACCGTATCAGGTTTGAAAGTATCCTCATTTGACTCCGTGGTGTAAGAGCTCGCAGAGGCGTTGATCCTCTCAGCAATTTCTTCGTCAGTGCAACGAGCCAGACTGGTCACTAGGCTATCCTTCTCATTTATACCATTGAATAGGTAGCTCACCCAGGACATCTGCTTGACACCCCTGTTCCTCCAGGAGGTTATTTGGCCGCAGATGTGAAAGTGACACAACACTTCCCAGTATGTCTCGTATACTTGAGGGTTCTCCTTTTTCAAGAGATGAAGTTCTTTAGAAGTCGGAACGTATTCTTCATAAGGGGTATCTACCATAACAAGCCCGATACTTCATACAGCTCATGAAGAGCGAGCCCCATCTCTCTGACTGGAGTAAAAAATGTGCCCGTCAAAGGATTATAGTGTTCCAGGATGCCATAGAAATTATGGGAACTTTGCGGGAGGCCATACTGCACAGCCCTGACCGAGTGGTACAGCCCCACCTGTTGCAGCAGAGCTCCAAGTTCAACAAGTACAAATCCAACAATCCTACCCCACCAGGATCTGTTGGAAGAATGAACCTACCCGAGCGGACAGAAGTCGACGGGAAAATCAACCCTCACTTCCATGAACTGGTTGATGAAAGTGGTGCCCAGCTGTGGGGTCTCTCCTCTCGGATATTCAGATCTGACCAATCCGGGGAATAAACCAAAGACCTCTTTTCCATGGCCGGCAGAGTGTATTTCTTTGGCCCCTAGTCTGCCAAGAGAGACACCGGAGACAAATCGGGAAAGATCCCAATCTATCGCACGGTGAACAGACATGTGCTGAAGATAAGACAGGGGATACATTCTTTCCATATTGGGAAGAAAGAACTTCCTATCCCCTATTTGATGGACCCACTTATAATTCCCGTCATGTAGAATCCTATGATCCTCGTCAATGTCGTCACCAAAGAAGAAGACAGGCTTCCGTAATGGAGTGTGAGAATCCGTCTCAAACAGTCCATCAGAGATAATCTCTCGGAGGGTCACCATACTGGCCTTGGTGATCCTCTCCTTTCGCTCCTTCGACTTACCAGTAGTCACAGGAGCAGTTCTCTAAAGCACGAAGGTTAGATTACGATCAGCGCTACCTACGTGCCCAAAATGGTACTTTTGGACAAAGGGTTGGAGGAGTATCGTACTGCAAAGAGAACAACACTTGGTCAGAAATCTGAAAGAAAATGGCTAAGTGTTTGAAATTCAAACGCAGGAATGAATCTAGACTGGAGATCATGAAAATTTGCGTCCAGACTCAAAGAACGCGAGACTTTCATGAAGCCCGCATTTCAAAATCCAGGACTTAGAAAAATTTCTAAGTATTGGACTCAGACGCGAGATTCATTAAAACTTGCGTCTGATCTTATAAGATGCAAGAATTGCAAGAAGTCTGCGTCTGAACTCCCCACACTTAGAAATATTTTGAGCATTGAGTTCGAAACGCAAGGCTCAATGAGGCCCTGCGTTCAACAAACAGATACAGACCCAAGTTGATAAAGGAAAGATGCAGAGGTCGTCAAACCTACGTCTTGTTTATCAACTCAAGAACCGCGCCTGAAGATCAAACACAGGCATGAGCCCGCGTTGGCGGTTCACATTCAAAAGGGACTTAAGAGGTGAAAGAACTCTATAAGCCCCTTCAATGGCGAAACCAAATCAGATGGTTTTATTACCTGAAATAGGGGCCTGCTGCATGGAAGAACCGCCCATTTGAATCTCCAGAGTGACAGCGCTCGAAGATGAAGAAGCGAGTTTGGTCTTGGGTACCATTTCGACCATGAAATTACTGTTGAAGGTGGTGAAAATGGGAGAAAGTTTTGAACTTTTCCTTAACCCTAAAAGAACTCGACGAAGAAGAAGAGTCTAATGATGACTCTTGAAAGACTGTTGTCTTTTATAGGCACAGAAATCCCCAGAGATACGCAGCGCTTGGCTCGAGACCTAATCCCCGTTCGACGCGTGACGTGCATATTAAATGCAGCGCAAAATTCGCACGCCAAAGGGAAGATGTCCCTTCAATTCTGCCTGACATGTGGCAACGCGCCTACAACACGGATTCATGTTCAACGGAAAATCGCGTTCCTCCAAAAGTCGCGCCTCTTCAGCAAGGCCAGAGTCGCGCCTAGTTCACAGAGTGAGAGCTGCGTCTTCATCTCAAAGGACGCGTCCCTACAAGAGTCGCATCTTTAAAGCAACATGAGCCCTGCGTTTACAGGACTTGCATTCAGTCATTTCAGTTCAACAGTATACTGGCGCAAAGTATACCAACAAACTGCTCAGAGCACTGAGGAGGTCTGGACTGCGTATCTAGACACTCACCATGATCATCTCTGGTGGCTTCAAAGGGTTTTATAGTACACTGACGGAGACCATATTCCAAATAGGATCAAGCTCGGAGCATCTCGAATGATTGTCAGTCCAATCATGAGAAGACTGAATTTAGTCAGAGTCCAAAGTATTTCGAAATCCGTCCCAGTTAACCACGGAATATCGAAAACTTTGGAGGGGTTTCTGTAGGCTGTCTAAAAATCACTAAAATAAGTCATCAAAAAGCAGAGGCCAAACTCCAGACGCAGGGCTAATCATAGCCATCACTGCAGCGCCAAGACGCGAGGGTCGAAACCCGCGTCTCAGCATCACTGCAGCGCCAAGACGCGAGGGTCGAAACCCGCGTCTCTGCATCATTGCAGCGCCGAGACGCGAAGGTCAAAACCCGCATCTCAGCATCACTGCAGCACCAAGACGTGAGGGTCGAGACCCGCGTCTCAGCATCACTGCAGTACCAAGACGTGAGGGTCGAGACCTGCGTCTTAGTTATAACTGCCCTCGTTATTGGGTCAATTACTGCCAACGTAATGAGGAAGTTAACCCCCCATTATGGAGCGTTTTTAGGGGGCACGTTCACCCTGAAGCCTCTATAAATAGCCCCGTTTGCTAGGGAGAAGGGGTCGGCCTGGCAGATAATTCTTGGAAAAGAATTTCACTTGTGAGCTATAGAAGCACCAAGACTTCCACTAAAAAGAAAGAGAGAGTTCAACTCTTCGAACAACTTGCTGCGTACAAGTTAATCTTTGCCTACAATCTCTTTGAGATTCCAGCTTGACAGGAGCTGTGTTACTCCGTCTGCTATCCAAAGAGAGGATTCCCAAGAGGTCCTGACATTCACCCGGTCAACGGAAAATAAGATTCACTTTCCACTGCCACACCAAGAACCCAGCATTAAACAAAGAGGAGATTCAATTGTGAATATCTTCACTCCCTTGTAGTCAGAGTATTAATCCGTTGTAATCTTTCATTTGATTCAAGGAAACTTTACACGAATTTCTCCCACCAAACACTCTTTACTGCGTGAGGTGGCGGCACGCCTTATGTGAAGCACCAAATACAGTCGGTCACTCTTCTACACCGCGTGGGAAGCTGCACACCCATTGCAAAGGAGCACCACTACTAAATTTCTCGAGAGCCCAACATTAGCTTCACAGGGGCCTATTGCGTATTTTTGCGCCAGTGGGGTCGCCAGGCCCATTGCGCCTTTGCGCCAATGGGGGATCTAGATCGTCAAACATCACTAACACACACAACTAAGTTCGGGGCATGGCTCTGATACCAATTGAAGAACTTGGGGCACCATCCCAAAAGACTAGCCTTCTAGGTGGAGTTGCCCAAATCCTTATATACCAAGACCATCCCTACATCTAGCCGATGTGGGACTATTTGTTTGACCTAAATCCCAACAGTAGTCGTGTAATCGTTACCCTAAAATATCAAAAGCCCGTCTCCTTATCCAGACGTTGATCGATTTTATCCAATAGCGGTAAAAGAATCCCCCAGAATCATCAACACTCAGCCTAAGATAGCAGGCAAAGCCTCTTGTTCAAATAGAGAATTGTTACCCAGAAAATTGAAATAAAACTTGAAAAAATATGACATTGGGAGAATGGAAAATGTAGCTGTAGATCTAAGCTTTTTCTTACGTGAGCATGAACAAAGAGATGCTCTATTTATAGGCACAGAGCAGTATCTGTTATTAATAGCCCCCGCACAAATCAAGCGCACATTCAGATTTATTGCAATAAATTTGCAACAACTCTATACGTTCACAGATCTGCTTTTACCATGTCAAGAAAAACATTACACTTCAAAACAGTAATTGTGAAGTACTTCGGGAATGTGAGACGGAGATCGGGAACATTCCGAGTCCAATTACTTGTGATTCACTCCGAGATCAAATGCTCAGGGTCGCTCTGAGATCACTCGGGTCCAGGTACTCGGCATGATTCCAAGTCCTCAACGTCCACTCTGAGTCCAAGTGGTCGGGAATCACACCGCGTCTCCAAGTGCTCGGGAATAATTCCGAGTCTGATTACTCTGCCCAGAAGTTTGGTGTTAGCTCCGAATATTAAAATCAAAAAAGAATTTCAAAAATGTACCATGTCCAAGGACCCCTTGAACGGAGCTGCATTCGTGTCCGCAGGTCGTTAGCGCGTGCCACCCAAACTCGAGCTTAGCCCGGTTCGGTTCGGCACGTGCACGCACGTGTGAAAAGGTGGCCTATGGCCTAATATTTATAACAATCAACAATGAAAGAGTTGGTATATAAGCCACTCAACTTTCCTTGGTGTATCCAATGAGGGACTAAATATCAAAGGTAAATTGAGGGAAACTCAAATTTTCCCTCCAAAACCAATACAAATCCAATAATCCCCCAAAACTTGAGTTTTAGAAAAGACAAAAAATAATATAATATAATCAAATCATAAATCATAAATAAGAGTAAATTTTGGGCAACATCATGCTGCAGACTCGGGCTGATAGCTTGCGACTTTGAATCTACCCTTAGTAAATTTCATCTCTACCTGAGAGACATAATGAATTACATCTTGAATTAGGCCTCTTTAATCAGATATTGATAAAAGACACACATAGTAAGTCTCCATCTATTGAGCTAGCAGGTTGAGCGTTAAAGGTCATGCTTACAATAACCGACTCATGAGAAGTTTTTAAGGGTCAGCCCTGCCCCCCCCCCAGCCGCAGCCATCATGGTTCCTCTCACGTAGGTAAGTCCTCCAAGAGTACTGTTCGGAATGAGAGTTTTAATCGTATTCAGAGAGAGAGTTTAGAGTAAACCTTTGATGTTCGTGTGTCAATGTTCAAAAACTCCAAATGTATTTGTAAGTTTACTATACTCCTTCCAAATCACCGTTCGTAGCACAAGCTATGACGAGTCGATTCCACAAGGAGAGTTAGCAATAGAAGCATTCACGATTTTTTTATATTGAGATTTTTCAAGAAGAAAAATGAAGGTTCTTCTTTGTTTTAAGAAAAACAAAATGACGGAGAAAGTGAATGAAAAATTCTTTGTGGGTTTTGTAGAAGAAAAAGGAAAAGGATGGAAAGAAAGATGAAATGAAAAATGGATATATTTTGAAAAGAGAACATTTTAAGAAAAGAAACTTTGAAGTACTATAGGAAGAGAAACCATGACTAACTAACACTCTAATTTACTAACTTACTAATCTCATAGGGTGATGCATGTCTCATATTGATTCATCGGCAAAGATTTGTCTTGCTTGTTTAGTCAATGTATTGTCCCATGTAGAGGATGTGTTATCTTCTGGCTAGACTAGTTGCCTCATTGATTCATTGGCTCCCGAGATAGATTTTCAGTAATGGAACAAGAATAGTCACTCGTAGATATGCTAAGAAAGAAAATATAAGATTCATTAATCCATCAAAACTATACTAAAACTAGCATGAAATAAGAAACTTGTACTATTAATCATTAGCATAGTTAAGTGCTTCCATCTTCATGTTCCATCAAGGCACTTGTTCTAAAGACAAGGCTCTAAGTGAGGCTCACATGAATCATATGGAAGGGGAACAAGCATTTGCTAAGAATTAAAAGTAACTCATCTTCATTGGGATAAGAGAGACTTGCAAATTTGCAAGACTAACAATAAAACCTCCAATGATTCACATGAGTTAGCAATCACCCAAGAGTTAGTAGTTGTAAAGTTAGAAGTTAGTTAGTCATGTTAGAAAGTTAGCTAGACATGAAAGTAAAGATCAAGCAACAATCCATTGTAGAAAGCAAATACAAAATGGTAAAAGCTTGAAGAAAACAATGTACTAGAACAAGAAAGGATTGAAAGAAGGAAAGATCAATTCTTGTATTGAGTTGTCACCTGCTCCAATTACAAGATTTCTCATTCTCTCTCTCTCTCTCTCTCTCTTTTCTGGATTCTAGAAGGAGAAAGAAAATTACAATAGAGACTAAAAAAACCTAGAGAAAATCCCAACAATTTCCCTAAAAAGACAATGCTCTTCTCTCCTCCGTCATTACAGAGGCCCTAGGGGTCGATTTATAGGCTTCAGGAGACGAGGCCTCCCAATCACAGCCGCTGGATTAAACGCTGGATCAACGGCTAAAGGATTGCCGCGGATCCGCGGCCAAAGCCACGTTTCCGCGGCAGAATCTTGGCCGTTGCGCCAGCGAATTTTTTTGACATTCTGTTATCCCTCCTGTGCCTCGCTGGATCTTCTAGAATGTAGGGAATATGCCTGGATTAATTCAGATCTGGGCTTTTTTCTTGTGGGCTTCTAAATTAATCCTTTAATTCCTTTAATTCCCTTAAAAAATCATTGTTGTTGGGCCTTCATCTCTATTAATGTTGGACCTGAAAAAGGAGAGAAAAAAGCAATAAAAATCTCATATTTCTTCATATAAAGCATAGTATGGTAGTGAAAATGATGCATTAATGAACTCCAATCACACCCCCATACCTAGTTTTTGCTCGTCCCTGAGTAAAAGAGAAAAGAGAAAAAATTCTAACTAAATTATTAGACCATTTTCGTAGGTGACACGATTGCACTGAGCTCGTGTAATAAGCCGTTAAATCTCTAGGTTACCCTAGAGGAGGAGTGTTGTCTCCTGAGGGTTTTCAGCGGATTGCACCCACAAAATCCAAGAAAGAAAAAATGTTAGTGAAAGAGAAAAAGAAAAAATTTATGATCCATTTTTTTTCAAGAATTTCAGTGATCTATCGGTTTCGGGTTACCCTAAACTTTTCCTTCTTTTTATAAGTTTCCATTTAGTCTTGTTTTCAACTTAGGTTAAGTTTTTAAGGAACACAGAGAAAACTGGATTTTGTATCGAACCTAACATATATACATCTATATGTATGAGGCATTTTTCTTAGACTTGAGTTCATTTATTTACTTATATACATATATTTTATTAATTTTTTATTATTTTATTATTTTTATATTTACATCTCTTAGCTTCATTAGGCATTCTAGTTTACTCATGTAGCGAGCCTTTTACCGATGACTCCCAAACCAGCCAGTCTTAGGGCACCAGATGAAGATACTTCCCTAATGTCCAAGGACTCGAGTAAACTAGGCCACGAATGCTAAGGACTTAACCACCTTTAGGCGTGACTGGCCATGCTTCTTAAGGCACAACTAACCAGCTTAGTTAGTGATAAGTTTTTATTTTATTTATTTATTAATATATATATATATATATTATATATATATGTAAATAGAATCACTAAGTCTTTGATTAATCCCTCACTATGTAAATGTATATAATGCTCAGGAAAGAATCAAAATCTAGCTATCTTTTCTATTCCTTTTCTTTCTTAACCTAAAGATCCGACAAAAAACTTTTTTTTTCAACTTATAATAAGAAATCTTAGTTTAGAATATCCGTAATTCCTAAGATCAAGTTTAATTCTTTTAAAAAAATGGATCAATATATATATATATATATATATATATATATATATATATATATATATTATATATATATATATTCAAAGTTTATCCTAAAAAGAAAATCTAGAGAAAAAATCCTATGTTAGTATCTACCCCCCATACCTATCTCATGCATTGTCCCCAATGTATGCAAGATAATGTATGCATGAAATAGGTAAAGTAAAGGTGTCACCCTCTCCGTCGGCTTGGACCAGCGGTGGTGCTAGGTCCGGCTGACTGTGAACGCCGTAGACCTTCCTCAATGCGATCTAAACGAGATGTCTGCTCCTCAACTTATTTGCGTAGTCTAATTTGTCCCCGAAATATCTTCTTCATGCCTCGCCAAATGGTAGACATGAAGGCACATGAATCAGCAGGGGGGTCCTGTTACCAAAAGGTCGGCTCATCCTCTTCCTCTAAAAGTTCCTCTGAAGAGGACTCAACTGGTGCATATTCGGACTGGATACTAGGAGTCTAGACCGCATGAAGACAACTATTGTAAGCACTAGTGGCCCTCTCTGGTGCAATGAATACCCTATCATATGAGTCAAAAACTGCATATGGTAGGAAAATCCTACACAGACGAGTTATTAGAACTGGGTGTGAGTATTTTGCACCGCGTGTGTGTGAGGAGTTTGTGATTAGACTATGGAAGATTGTCTTATTAATACAGATCGTGTGCTGCCGAGTCATGAGGTCGTGTATGATTTGCAGCACCGGCCTGTTAAAGGTGGTCGTGTGGTCAAGCCGTAAAATGTTACGTTGAATCCAGCGACCAATGCAATGTACATTTCTAAACGTAGTACTGGCTTTGAGCCCCCTATCTTGTTCTGTACAGTGAATCCCCATGACAACCATGTAATCAATTAAAGGAAGGGGATCGCAATGATGTGGGTTGCAAGGGAAATGTGTGAATTCCTCTAGCAGAGGAAGCGTGATATTAATGTCTCCCGTGGGCATGTGCACCATGATTTGGTATGTGTCAAAGTTTACAGAGGCGTGGTCTATGAAAGTGTAGAACAATTTGACTAGCTCAGGACAATAATAAGCCTCGTGATCTGAATTATCATATATCAATGCATACCAATCCCAAGCACGAATACGATCTAAGAAAATATGCCCATAACCGTTAACATCGCTAAGAATTCGAGAAAAATCTTTTTCAGTGAAAATTAACGGTGCCATGATTAATAATATGAAGCAACGGGAAGATATACGCAAACCTCCCCCGGACTACGTGGGGGAAAAACTCAAAATCGATTGCAGAGAGCAATCAGCTGTGATAGAAGATGAACAGGTAATGGATCTGGAGACTTCAGAGGGCCACGACAGTAATGAAATTTGGCGGCGCTCCAGAAGTGTTCAGATTGCCGCGGATGCACGGCTGAGGCCGAGAAAACGCGACACTTTTGAAGAGACAGAGGGGGAGAAAATTTTGAGGGGCGACACTAGCGTTTCTCGTTTCAGATCTGGGGTTAAAAGTAGGGTAAGGAAAAGGAGACGGAATAGAGGGTATTTATAGAGAGTTGAGAAAGATAAAATCCCCAAATTACCCTAGTTAAGATTAGGAATTTACAACCCTAGGGCAATTTAAAGGAGTTTATGAAGAGAGAAAAGTCCTAGGTGCTATTTAGCAGCTAAGTCCATTTATTTTTATTTATTTTTATTTATTTTTTATCTTTTTTTTCTTCTTCTTTTTCTTTATTATTATTATTTACAAGAGAGGTCCCAAAATGATACACAGGAGATACTGGGAAAAGTGACAAATGATGTGGCCACATGTAGACTGGGTCACAAAGACCCAGTTCAAGAACATCGTGTGACTCAAACTCTGTGGTAAAAAACGGCTTTAGGCGTTGACCATTGACTGTAAAAGTGTTGCCATTTTTAGGATCAAAAACTTCAATGGCACCATGAGGGAAGACACTTTGGACGATGTATGGACCTGACCACCTGGTTTTCAGTTTACCAGGAAAAAGGTGGAGTCTCAAGTTATACAACAGAACGTTTTGTCCTGAGACAAAAATTTTCCTATGAATTGATTTATCGTCGAAAAGCTTAGCTCTGTTTTTAGCAATCCGAGCGTTATCATATGTATCGTTTCTCAGTTCTTCTAATTCAGATATCTGCAATTTTCTCAAAACACCGACTTTGTCTAAGTCCAAATTCAGTTGTTTCAATGCCCACATAGCACGGTGCTCTAACTCCACAGGCAAATGGCAGGTTTTCTAAATACAACTCGATATGGAGACATACCGAGGACAGTCTTGTAGGCGGTCCTAAGCCCATAGGGCATCAATGAGTTTGATGGACCAGTCCTTACAATTCTGTCCGACAGTTTTCTCCAATATTAGTTTAATTTGTCTGTTGGTGACTTCCACTTGCCGTTCGTCTGAGGATGATAGGCTGTGGATAATTTATGAGAGATAGAGTATTTTCGCATTAGGGCTTCAAAGGCCCGGTTGCAGAAATGACTCTCGTTATCACTAATTATCGCACGGGGGGCTCCGAAGCGTGAAATGATGTTTTCCCGTAAAAACTTGATGACAACTTGGTTGTCATTTGTCCTAGTTGGAATGGCTTCAGCCCACTTAGAAACGTAGTCTACAGCCACCAAAATATATTGGTTGCCATAAGACAGAGGGAAGGGTCCCATGAAATCAATGCCCCACAGATAAAAAATTTCTACTTTCAAGATAGGTGTAAGGGGCATCATGTCTCTACGTGTGATTCGACCCGTCATTTGTCATCTGGCACAGAGCTTGCAGAAAGTATAAGCGTCTTTAAAGAGAGTGGGCCAGTAGAATCCACTCTGAAGGACTTTTTCAGCAGTCTTTCGGGGACCAAAATGTCCACCGCAAGCTAATTTGTGACAGAATGTTAAAACACTATGATTTTCATCCTCAGGAAGACACCTTCTAATTATCTGGTCAGGACAATATTTGAATAAATACGGTTCATCCCAAAAGAAAAACCGTATTTGACTCCTAAAGCAGTATTTGTCCTGACCTGACCAATCGGAAGGAGTTCGCCCAGTTGCAAGGTAATTTGCTATATCAGCATACCAGGGCTCTTTACACATTGTGAAAATGTATTCGTCAGGAAAGTTGTCATTGATTGGGATTGTCTCCGTTGGTGCATTGGGAATTCGCGAAAGGTGATCTGCTACCACATTCTCAACACCCTTTTTGTCCTTAAGTTCTAAATCAAACTCTTGCAAAAGAAGTATTCATCGAATCAGTTGGCCTTTGCGTCCTTCTTTTGCATCAAGTATCTCAGGGCGGAGTGATCAGTGAAAATCGTTGTCCTAGACCCTAGTAGGTATTGACGGAATTTCTCCAACGCAAACACAACTGCTAAAAATTCCTTTTCAGTAGTTGTGTAATTTAGTTGAGCTTCATTAAGCGTCCTACTAGCATAGTAAATCACGTGTTGCCTGTTATCAATACGCTGTCCTAGAACAGCGCCTATAGCATAATCAGAGGCATCGCACATGATTTCAAAAAGCCTAGTCCAATCTGGTGCTGAAATTATCGGTGCCGAGACAAGTCTGTGCTTATGTTCCTCCCAAGCTTGTAAACATTCTTCATCAAATTTGAAGGGTACATCTTTTCCTAAGAGATTAGTCAAAGGCCTAGCAATTTTGCTAAACCCCTGAATGAATCTTCTATAGAAACCAGCGTGCCCTAGAAATGATCTAATATCTTTTAAGCATTTTGGCTCAGGGAGCTTTGTTATTACATCCACTTTAGATCTATCAACATCAATTCCTTTGTTTGAAAATTCGTGCCCTAGGACTATTCCTTGCTGGACCATAAAGTGACACTTCTCCCAGTTGAGTGTCAAGTTTTTCTCCATGCATCGTTGTAAAACCAGCTTAAGATGGTGCAAGCATTATTCAAAGGAATCGCCATAAATAGAGAAATCATCCATGAAAATCTCCAAAAATCTTTCCACCATGTCAGAAAAAAGACTAAGCATGCAACAATGAAACGTTGCGGGAGCATTGCATAGGCCGAAGGGCATTCTTCGGTATGCAAATGTTCCAAAGGGACAGGTGAAGG
Organism: Agave tequilana; assembly: GCA_038442645.1. NCBI lineage: Eukaryota > Viridiplantae > Streptophyta > Magnoliopsida > Asparagales > Asparagaceae > Agave > Agave tequilana. Next base: position 101,363 of record JAVJIF010009306.1, on the reverse strand, counting down.
TAGTTTTGTCTTGATCCTCTGGAGCGATAGGGATTTGATTATATCCTGAATATCCATCCAGGAAACCATAGTACTCATGTCCAGCTATTCTCTCGAGCATTTAGTCTATGAACGGAAGGGGAAAGTGATCTTTACATGTGGCAGTGTTTAATTTTCGGTAATCAATACAGACTCGAATCTTCGTAGGAAGTCGAGTTTGTACCAATTCTTTCTTATCATTTTCTACCACGGTAAACCCTGCTTTCTTTGGCACAGCGTGGACTGGACTTACCCATTGGCTATTGGATATGGGATAGATAATCCATTGTCTAATAGCTTCAAAATCTCAGCTCAAACAGCCTCCTGCATGATTGGGTTCAGTCTACGTTGTGGGTCACGTTTTGGTTTTGCATCCTCCGTCAAATGAATCCGGTGTTGCACAATTGATGGACTAATCCCCTTTATATCAGCCATGGTCCAACCAATGGCTTCTCGATTCTCTCTTAACACCATAAGAAGATCCTCTTCTTATTGTTTAGTAAGATGGGACGCAATTATCACGGGAAAAGCTTCTTTCTCATCCAAGTATTGGTACTTGAGATGGTTGGGAAGAACCTTAAGCTCGGAAGAAGGGACATGATCTATCAATGATTATTCTTTGTGCAAGGGAAGGATAGGGGTGGCATTTGTGGCCCATTCCACAGTGGACTCAATGATTTGATCAAGGTTAAAGTCATCAGACTCCAATTCAAATTCTCTATCGGACTCATATTCAATCTCCATGTCATGTTCACTTGTTAATCCCTCGATTAAGTTCACTTCAAATGACTCATTATCCAAATCTCGAGGTTGTTTTCCAGGTGGAAAACATTCACCTCTTTTGTCATATCTCTAAAAGTTAGACGCATTGATCCATTCCTACAGTTGATGATTGCATTTGCAGTGGCTAGGAAGGGTCGTCCTAGAATGACAGGTGTCTGAGCTTTGGGATTGTGTACGGGTTGCATCTCTAGAACAATAAAGTCTACAGGGTAAATGAATTCCCCGACCTGTATTAGAACATATGTAATCTCCCCCTTGGGAATCTTTACAGACCGATCAGCCAGTTGTATAGTAACTCTGGTTGGACGGAGGTCGCCCAACCCAAGTTGCTAATACACAGAGAAAGGAAGAAGATTGATGCTGGCTCCTAGATCAAGTAACGCTCTGTTTATCGTGGTCTGTCCTATAATACAGGAAATGGCTTGACTCCCTGGGTCTTTATATTTCACAGGAATTGGCCCAGTTAGCAACTCACTTATGTTTGAAGCCAGGAAGACCTTCTTTGGGACATTTGCTTTCCTTTTCTTGGTGCACATATCTTTTAAGAACTTGGCATATGAGGGGACTTGTTGTATGGCATCAAGAAGGGGTACATTGATCTGGACCTGATTAAACATTTCCCTAATCTTCTCCATTTGAGCATTGGTCTTTTGGTTTGCTAGCCTATTAGGGAACGGTACAATAGGCTTGTTTGGTTGCTCATTTGTCTTATCTTTGTCATTAGATTTGGAAGTTGAAGGTTGTGAACTTGAGGATGGATTATTTTGAGTTGGTGGTACCAGAACAGGAGGTGTTGATACTGATACTGATTTATTAGGTTGATTAGAAACCTGATTGTCTATCTGCTTTCCAGATCTCAAAATATGAACAATATTGCATTGACTTGGACCTATGTCTTTAGCTTCATGAATAGGGAAGGGGTTTTTAGGATTGGGCAATGGCTGACTTGGTTGTGTTCCCTTTTGTCTTTCATTCAAAGAGTTAGCCAGTTGACCTATCTGAACCTCTAACCTATTGATAGCCTGATTGTGGGTGTTCATCATTGAGGCCTGGGTTTTAGATAAGGTTTCAATCATTCTTTCCAAATCTGACAATTTTTTATCTGGATGATTTTGTGTTTGTTGTTGCTGATATGTGGGCTGGAAGTTTGATTGGAAATTTGGTGGACTCTGGTGGAAACTGGTTGATGAGACTGAGCAGGATATTGATGTGGAAATGGTTTTCTTGGTTACTCATGACCAGACTGACTCCATGAGAAATTTGGATGGTTCCTCCATCCCGGGTTGTATGTTTTGGAGTATGGATAGTAGTTGGGTCTAGTGTATGCTGCATTCATATTTTAGGGTATATTTGAGCTTGGTAGATAGGACACTCTTCAAACAGGTGGTTAAGAGCATGGCAGTAGGTACAGCCCGGGTTGATCACAGGTGGTAGGTTGACCTGATTCACAGCATTTGGTTCCCTAGCTTCGAGCAGTTCTAGCCTTTTCATCAATTGTGTTATCTTCGCCTCAGCAGCTATAGAGGATTCAATCAAATGCATACCAGTTCTGGAAGTGGTGGGATTGGTTTTCTATGGGCAAGACTCTCACTAAATGGTTTTTTCTGCTAAAGCTTCAAAGAGGTCCCAACCCTGGTTCTCATCTTTTTTCAAAAATTCCCCTTGGCACATGGTCTCAAAGAGTGTCTTGGTTTGGTAGTCTAGTCCGTCATAGAGAATTTGGCACTGCCGCCACTTCTCTATGCCGTGATGAGGACATTGGGCTAGTAAATCTTTAAACCGTTCGAAATACTTCCAAAATGGTTCACTAGATTCTTACTTAAACTGCATTATGTTTTTTCTGATGAGGGCTGTTTTATGAATGGGATAGAATTTCTTAAGAAAGACTTTAACAAAATCATCCCATGAAGAGATAGAACTGGCGGGCAGATTATATAGCCATTTCTTGGCTATATCCTTAAGCGCGAAGGATATGAATCTTAATCTAACAGCGTCTTCCCCCAGTTGGGGATTCTCATCATCAAACATACTTCTTCAAACTTACGAATGAAGAAATATGCGTCCTCGGATTCTAAGCCATGAAACCTAGGGAGTGTATTTATGAATTGCGGTTTAAGCTTAAAATTATTTCCATTTGCCTCAGGTAAAAGAATGCATGAAAGAAGTGAAGTGCGAATAGGGTAGAACTTGTCTTGGAGAGAAGTATTGTTAGCCATGATTGGGATTGTGTCAGGAAGTGGTGTTTGCACAAGTGTAGAAGTCCTAACAAGTCTTGCTGAAATTGGATCCCGGTACCACTCTTGCATGCACAATCGCAGACAACGTTCACTGATCAAGCAAGCGGAAAAAGAAAAATAACAAACAAGAAAAAAAAGAAAAAAAACAGTCACAAGCTATCTACGATACCTGGACCTAGACGACTCCTAACTGTTCGATGAACCGAAGAAGGTAATTGCTCGAGTCAGACCACAGCTAATCAGCCAGGTAGGGGCAAAATACGGTGGGAGATATCCGTGAGTAAGCAACGGTCCTTAATTACGTCAAACCACGGTATCTTCGAGGCTTAACCTCTTTATCCCCAACCTTAGACACTGATTTGACTGGAGTATGAATCAAAAACAATTTTCAACTTCAGCTGATCTCTTAATGAGTCCGGACGTCCCTAGGGGCCAACGTCTATCAATTTTTATTAAAGAGCTTGGGATTGTGAGTGCTTGGATTATGATTTTTGGGTCAAGGAAGGGTGATTAAATCCCCACCTTATCTTCTTATTGGGTGGTGCCCTTAAGATCAATTTGTGCAGGTGTACAATATATGCAAACAATATTCACTCAAAGCGATGTAAATCAACCAAGAGATGAGTCTTATTCTAAATGCAATGTGAACGTACCTTGCTCCAGTACTCTTCAACAGTAAAGTAAATGAATTGAAAAGACACGTGCCTAAAATGCAAACGTCTAATCAGTTTTTAAAATTTTCAACAAATGTTTTACGTTGATTTATTAGCAGGCTCCTGGTGATAGCATACAAGAAATAAAATTTGCAGCAAGCTATGTTTTTGCAAAGCAAGCAGCCCTGCATAAAACCAGTCAGTAGTCAACTCTTCTTTGCCGCGGTTCCGCGGCCAAAGCCGAGAAAACGCGGCAATTCAGAGGGTACTTGGTCTCTGCTTTCTAGAGCAGAGGCCAAAGACCACTTATATGTTACTGCAAGTCTTTATTTCCTGTTTCTCTAACCTATAACCTGCAACAGAGAAGAAAAAAAATTCGTTTTAGTTCCAAAAACTCAAATAAAAACCGTTACTCTCCACGACAACGGCGCCAAAAATTTGTTCGGAATGGGAGTTTTAATCGTATTCAGAGAGAGGGTTTAGAGTAAACCTTTGATGTTCGTGTGTCGATGTTCAAAAACTCCAAATGTATTTGTAGGTTTACTATACTCTTTCCGAATCACCGTTCGTAGCACAAGCTATGACGGGTCGATTTCACAGGGAGAGTTCGCAATAGAAGTATTCATGATTTTTTTATATTGAGATTTTTCAAGAAGAAAAATGAAGGTTCTTCTTTGTTTTAAGAAAACAAAATGACGGAGAAAGCGAATGAAAAATTCTTTGTGGGTTTTGTAGAAGAAAAGGAAAAGGATGGAAAGAAAGATGAAATGAAAAATGGATATATTTTGAAAAGAGAACGTTTTAAGAAAAGAAACTTTGAAGTACTGTAGGAAGAGAAACCATGACTAACTAACACTCTAATTTACTAACTTACTAATCTCATAGGGTGATGCATGCCTCATATTGATTCATCGGCAAATATTTGTCTTGCTTGTTTAGTCAATGTATTATCCCATGTAGAGGATGTGTTATCTTCTCGGCTAGACTAGTTGTCTCATTGATTCATTGGCCTCCGAGATAGATTTCAGTAATGGAACAAGGATAGTCACTCGTAGATATGCTAAGAAAGAAATACAAGATTCATTAGTCCATCAAAGTTATACTAAAGCTAGCATGAAATAAGAAACTTGTACTATTAATCATTAGCATAGTTAAGTGCTTCCATCTTCATGTTCCATCAAGGCACTTGTTCTAAAGACAAGGCTCTAAGTGAGGCTCACATGAATCATATGGAAGGGGAACAAGCATTTGCTAAGAATTAAAAGTAACTCATCTTCATTGGGATAAGAGAGACTTGAAAATTTGCAAGACTAACAATAAAGCCTCCAATGATTCACATGAGTTAGCAATCACCCAAGAGTTAGTAGTTAGTAAAGTTAGATGTTAGTTAGTCATGTTAGGAAGTTAGCTAGACATGAAAGTAAAGATCAAGCAACAATCCATTGTAGAAAGCAAATACAAAATGGTAAAAGCTTGAAGAAAACAATGTACTAGAACAAGAAAGGATTGAAAGAAGAAAAGATCAATTCTTGTATTGAGTTGTCACCTGCTCCAATTACAAGATTTCTCACTCTCTCTCTCTCTTTTCTGGATTCTAGAAGGAGAAAGAAAATTACAATAGAGACTAAAGAATACCTAGAGAAAATCCCAACAATTTCCCTAAAAAGACAGTGCTCTTCTCTCCTCCGTCATTACAGAGGCCCTAGGGGTCTATTTATAGGCTTCAGGAGATGAGGCCTCCCAATCACAGCCGCTGGATTATACGCTGGATCAACGGCTAAAGGATTGCCGCAGATCCGCGGTCAAAGCCGCGTTTCCGTGGCAGAATCTTGGCCGTTGCGCCAGCGAATTTTTCTGATATTCTGTTATCCCTCCTATGCCTCGCTGGATCTTCTAGAATGTAAGGAATATGCCTGGATTAATCCAGATCTGGGCTTATTTCTTGTGGGCTTCTAAATTAATCCTTTAATTCCTTTAATTCCCTTAAAAATCATTGTTGTTAGGCCTTCATCTCCATTAATGTTGGACCTGAAAAAGGAGAGAAAAAAGCAATAAAAATCTCATATTTCTTCATATAAAGCATAGTATGGTAGTGAAAATGATGCATTAATGAACTCCAATCAAGTACTATAGCTGGATCTTATACCCTTCACACTTCATGCGTCAGACTTATTAAGAGTTTAACTCAGCCTTACTAGCTGTATTATAAGAGCATCATCACCATAGAGAAGGGGTAATTGCTAAAGTGCTACATATAGGATATAAATATATCAGGTTCGATGCTCCACACAAGTCTCACCACTCTAGCTTGTTACTCTACATTGAACCTCTTTCACAGAACTAGCTCCCGATCAAGTAGGTTGAATTTTCGCTGTCGGTGAACTCTACTATTGGCTTAATGAAAGTACACCTAGAGGGGGTGAATAGGTGTACCGCTAATCTAGGGACAAATAATGTGAAAATAAAAACTTTTACACTAACATACAATGTAAACCAAGAGTGAAAGGGCTCTAGAACTTCTCCTTACGATTCCTCTAAACTAAAAGTTGAGGTGCTTCAATAGCTCTCTTGGTTCAATGCAAGTGTGAGCACACAAACAATATCAAGCATGTATAAATATGAGAAAGAATAGCAATGCAAGATAAAGAGTAGAGAGTTGAGAGATAGAGAGATCTAAGCGTAAACACAAGGATATGTTTCGAGGTTCGAGTCACCGCTCTACGTTCCCGCCTTCACACAAAAGGATTTTCACTACGTCCTAAGGATCTTCCATAAAGGGACCTTCACCGAGGAATTACAACTTACAAACCGGGAGCACACAACTCTAACTGTCTCACCCCTATACAAGAGGAAAGATACAAAGCCAGACACAAAGTAAAGAAAGATTAAAACTTGGTGATCACAAAGATCACAAACAATACTTGGTGATCCAATGACCACAAACAAAACCTCTCACAATATAATGATACTAAAGGATAGATTTGTAATGAAGAGCTCAAGTATGTGAGTGAACAAAGATTTTGAAGAAAAACACAAAGGAAAACACTTGAGAAAACTTTTGAAATAATAACTGAATTGAAGAATAGAAACTAGATTCCAAAAACTTATTTTTTTATTTTCCAAAACTTTAAAATAAAATAAAGATATAGATTTTATAGCCTAAAACTTGTTTAAAAAACTTGTTGTAATAACTCAGCTGAAGATAGGAATCCTTGGCTCTCAAAAACTTTATCAAAATCTGGCCAAGAAAACCCAATTTATAGGGCTAGAAAAAATGGCAGTTGGCCCTGAACTCAGGCCAAACTAGCCTGTCGGTCGACAGCCTGGTCGATGGCCAACGGTCAAACTTTTGATCGTTGGGGTTTCCAGTCGATCGCCTGGTCAACCCGCCCAAAACACAGAGAGTGTAACTCTCTGTCATTGGACCACCCGTCGACTGAGCCTTGTCCGAAAGTGGGCTTGAGCTAGTCGGTCCGCCCGTCGGTCGACCGCTAGCCTTCTTTCAGTATTATATCAGCAGAGGTGTTGACTGCAAGAGGAGTTAGTTCCCTAAAGAGTTGAAGAAGAATCAATGTACTTTCTGCAGAGAAGGACATTAGAAGATTGATAGTCCAAAGCTCAAGATGAATAAAAGGAGTCAAAGTCAGAGGCCAATGTCGCAATGGCGGAATGGCGGTTGGTAATAAGTCAAATTCATCTGTATTTACTCTTTTTATCAACCCTATTGTTTGTTGTTAAGAGGAATCTGAGTGGATATTGGATACGAGCGCTATCTATCATGTTTATCCCAACGAGAGTAATTTTCTAGTTTTGTAAATTGGATGGAGGCTTGGTGTCGTTCGACAACGACAGGCATGCCATATTAAAGTGATAGGTACAATTTGTATCAAGTTGTTTGATGGGATGGTAAAAGAATTGAAAGCTATGAGATATGTACTTCAGTTAAATAAGAATTTTATTTTAATTGGAGCTTTGGAGGCGCGGTCTGATAGAGATTCTTGGAGAAGGCGTTCTTAAAATGTGCAGTGGCTCGTTGGTAGTTCTGAAGGGCATTCGACGCAACACCTTATACTACTAGAAGGGTAGTGCAGTTACTTAAAATTTGGCAGCGTCAGAATATTTGAAAAATGATTTTTTCATTTTATGACAGATGAGACTCGGGACAGGTTGGTATGGATTCTTTGCAAGCTTTGGTGGAGCAAGGACTATTGAAATGCACAATTACCTTGCAAATTGGAATCAGTAAACTTTGTGTTCTGGACAAGAAAACAAAGGAGAAATTTGGTAAAGCAAATCACCGCATAGAATGTCTTCTTGATTGTGTTCACATTGATGTTTGGGACCTATCATGACCAAAGATGTATCATAGCAGGTGGACGTTGATGCTACTCCACAATTTCTAGTTGGTTCAGTATCAGTTAAGATCCACCGGACTGACACAAGGTAGAGATCATGTAGCCAATTTGGATGCCAAAGTAGTTAAAGAAAATGTTGAATTGTTTGCAGCTATAGGAACCAAGATGAACCCATGAAAATGGGTAAAGAAACGTGAATCTCAAGTTGGTGAGCTAGATCAGCTCAAGTTGAATACGTTGTTCTCCATGGCAATCAAGATGAAGAGGTTCATATGACTCAAACGGTTGGGTTCGTTGCTGCAAAATTGGTTTCAGTTGATTTGGTTGGTTTAACTCGGTGGAGCTTATTTGGATGAACTACATGTGGCTTGATCCCTTGGGCAGGGTACATAAGCAACTGTCATGGCACATCAAAATGCTGAACTGAAGTTGGCAATTCTTGTTATTCGGCTCAGATTTAAAAAATCTTCATAAAGGTGGAGAATTGTGGGAGAGGATCAAAATATGTGAGATTCATCAATAAATTGTAGAAATAAAACCAATGCAAATACAGAGATTATGTGAAAACTCAAAGAGGGAAAAGCCACAGAGAGAGGGAGAGAGAATTCCACTATAATTAAAAAAAATTATAATGGTGGGTCATCTATTTCATGAACTAGTCTTATCCTTCATATTGGAAGAGGGTGCTATTTATACAGGTAGTATAGGTGGATAAGACTGTAGAGTTCAACTCAGTTTAATATTTAACCGCTTATCTCAGAGACGGTTAAAATAAAATATCTTGATTTGAACTGGTTGAACGAGTGTTTATTTTTATCTGGTAGTTTGCTTCAAGCAGTAAATATGGTTGATCTGTTCCCAAATTATAACCATCGGGTTTGGGTGGAGATTTTACTAAGAGATAACGATTCTCATAACTTATTCTATCTCCTTCTTCTAAGCACCTGAACTGCTCAGAATTTGAATTGGATGAAGACTCCTATTCAGAGGTTCTGGAAGCGGCAACGTGTCACTCGCTTGTTTGAGGCTAGTTAGACACATTTCATGATCTAGAGGAGACTGAAAATTGACCACTAAAGTGGTGTTCGACCGGAAACTGACCAACTCAAATTTGAGAAATCTTCACTAAGGTGAAGAATTGTGGGAGAGGATCTAAAAATCAAGATGGTAGGTTTTTTTAATCCATTGGACATAACAGCAGTAGAAGAACCAGGAGAAGAAGACAGTTGTCGACAACCTCTATAATCAAGATGGTAGGGTTTTTTTTAATCCATTGGACATAACAGCAGCAAAAGAAGCAGGAGAAGAAGACCGTTGTCAACAGGGCCCAGAGGCTGTCGACAACAGATACGTGGATACGCTAAACTGAGACTGTATGTTTGACACTTTGTCGAGAACAATTGTATAGTGGTTGACATGAGCAGGTCAGACTGTCGACATGTGCCCAACCTGAGAGTTGGGTTAGTTCAGTCTGTCAACAGGCCTATTAGGAGCCGTCGACAGTCACATGTTTTGGCAGTTTCTTGATTTCTTTTCTGATCCATTTCAGAGTTGTTGGTTTTCTTTTCTTTGTGGCCTCTGCCTATAAATTGAGCAGTGTAGACTGTCTAAAAATTATTTGTAGATAAGTCATCAGAAAATAGAGTCCAAGCTCCAGACGCAAAGTGGCACAGCCCCTAGCCCAGCATCAAGACGTGAAAGTTGAAACCTGCGTCTTAATAACCAAGACGCAGAGCTCGAAAGCCGCGTCTCAGCACCACTGTAGTACCAAGACGTAAGGGTCGAAACCCGCGTCGCTGCCTTACTGTGGTGACCAAAATGCAGAGCTTGAAATTTGCATCTCAGACATCCTACCCAAATGCAGAGTCCGAAGCCTGCGTCTCACTTGCAGTTTAACGCAGAACTGGGAGTTCACGTTTCTCAAGCATTACTTCAGCGACAAAATGCGAGGCTCAAAGCCCGCGTCTTTGTTATAACTGCCCTCATTACTGGTCAATTACTGCCCACGTAATGAGGGAGTTAACTCTCATTATGAAGTACTTTTAGGGGACACTTTTACCCCCTGAAACCTCTATAAATCGCCCAGTTTGCTATGGAAGAGGGGTAGGAGAAATCTAGTCAGAAGAACTTCGGTTGTAAGCCGTAGATGGGCCAAGATCTCCAGCTAAAAGAAAAAGAGAGTTCAACTCTTCTAACAACTTGCTGCGTATAAGTTTATTTTTGCCTATGGTCTCTTTGAGATTCTTATTGGATAGAAGTTGTGTTACTTCATCCACCATCTAAAGAGAAGATCCCCAAGAGGTCTTGACGTTCACCCAGTCAACGAAAAATATGATTTACTTTCCATCGCCACATCAAGAACCCAGCACTAAACAAAGGGAAAATTTAAGCTTAAATATCTTCCCTCTCTTGTAACCAGATTATTGATCTGTTGTAATTTTCTTTACAATCAAATAAAGAATTTACACCCCCTTCAATTTTCCCACCAAAACAAGAGACGGCGACTCCGCTGGGGACCTCTTTCTCTACCGATGAGCAAGTCATGGCGCAAGGTGACGTCACCTACATAGGAAAAATGGTCGAATCACTTATTTTGGAGTTCGATCAGGCAAAGTATGAAGAGTTCCTCTCTTCCGGCTCCAAGAGCCCTAAGGCGCGGTAGTCGCAAGGTCTCCTCAGGGACCCGCTCTCAAGTCCTCTTTGAGATCCCTTCAGATGTGATTGACAAGAAGAGTGCCATGGCTAACTACATCACACGTAACACCCGCGTCAACGTCTCCCACAAGACCCGCTAGGTTAGCGTTGCTGATATTCAGCATGTTCATGCCCGTCCTCTTCCTCAGTTCCAGGTTACCGGGCGTTCCCAGCAACCCGTACGGCATAACCAGAACTCTAAACGTTAACAGAGACGACGCGCACATCAACTACAGGCGCAAGAAGCTGGAACAATTATCTGTCCAACAGATACAGAATGCGAGGCTCAAGCCCGCGTCTCTTCTGAGTTGTGTCAAACGCACGAAGTCCGCATACGCGAAGCCGAACAGGCTTGCGTTTCTGAGACTTCACTTTCTAAACACGACGTTTAGTAGCGCGAGGATTATGCTTCTTCTCAAAGACACAAGACCCGTGTCTCTACAACTAGACGCGGAATTGAGAAAGCCCGCGTGTCTCAACCGTCGCTAACCAAATGCAACAATCAGCAATGTGAGGTCCGCATCTCTGCTCAGTAGAGGCACAAGACCCACGTTTCGAAGATAAAACGCGAGAGCTGCGCCTGTTCTACACAACGTGAGCTCCGCTTTTCTGAGCCCTGCCTCTCAGATTCTCGACGTAAGGGTGGCTCTCATAAGCTGAAAAGCCATCGACAACCCGAGGCCAATCTCTTTGATCCCCCTCCGATGGATCTAAGAGATTATTTGACAAAGAAAAGGAGTGCTAATTAGATCATTCCGTCTTGTTGCTATGAACGGCTCATCATGGCAATGCTCTTTGAATGCCGCTGTAGCTCACATGCAAGCAAACAGTTGGTGTTCAGACGATTGGCCTTGACCTTCCGATCAGCCAAGAGGTGTCGCTTCCACAGAAGGGAAGCCTTATCTGACATGGAGTACCCTGAAGTCACTACAAATATGGCAAGCAGAAGTAGGGGAAAACAACCGGCGGTCAGCTCCGACAAGTCTGACACAGAACCAGAAGGAGTGTACTAGCATACTCGCACTCGGACTGATGCGGTCGCCCCGATCAACTACAGTGACCTACCTCGGAGCATTGAAGTAAGTGAATCACACTCTCGCCATTGCAAAATCGCAGGCCTCGAACTCTTTCATAGAGAAGAAAGCCTTTGCGTACATGACAAATACTCCCAAGGAGATGGCCAGGCGCTTTGAACAACAAGCCCAGGTCTAGAGGGAACAATTCGATATGATTCATGCTCAATAAGAATCTATCGATACCCTCAAGCAGATGCTAGCACAATTGCTTGAAGACAAGAGGAAGTCAACTGACAAAGCTTCTTCTAAGAAGTCTAAAGGCAAACGGAAAGAAAGAGAAAGCTCATCTTCCATATATATCAAGGAGAAGGAGCAATCTAATTCCAAGTCGTCTAAATCCTCGTCTAAAGAGGAGGCAGCTCGGAGAATGGGGGAATTCATTCTAAACGAATGAGCCAATTGGACTAGCGTCTGGAAGCCCTTACCAGCTAGAAAGGTCTCCAAGAAGCAGGAGTGGTCCGGCCATATCCGGCCGAGTGAGACCATGTTCCGTACCCTCCTACGTTCAAAGCTCCGACCTTACAGGCTTCCGACAGCAAAGGGTCACCGAACCATCACATTTACTACTTCAAGTCTCAGACAGGAAATGTAGTAGATAATGATTCTATCTTGGCACGTTTGTTCATCGGTATTCTAAAAGGGCTTGCCTTTACATGGTTCATGAAACTCCCAGAAGGCTCCATCAAAAATTGGAGCGATTTAGAAAAGCTCTTCCTGACACGCTTCTTTGAATACGACTCGGGAATTACAATGCCCACTCTCCTGGCAACAAAATAGCGAAAGGGAGAGTCAGTCAAAACAGTTATGGAGAGATTCCAGAATATGACACTCTGATGTCCTAGCGGAATGACCCAGGCCACCTGGTAGAAACATGCCACCAATATTTACAAACTTCACTCCTAGCCTAGATGGGGGTTGGTGAAAGTCATACCTGGAAGCAATTGGTCCAACAAGGTGAACAGGCCGAAGAAATTATCGCCAGGGTTAGGGCAGAAGAAAATAAGCCCTGACCTGAAAAGTCGACAAGGCGCGTGCCAGAAATATCTTTTCAATCAAAAAGAAAGGATACATTAGTGACAAAGACAAAATCCCTCATCAAATCTCAGGCGGCCAAGGGAGGTGGTTCTTTAAGTCAGCCACGCGCCAACAAGCAGTATTCCTTCAAAGACGAGCATGTCGATTCATTGTTCAAGTTACTCAACAAGAGCAACAGATTGAAGCTTCCTGAAGCTAGACGTCCTGAGAAAGTCGGCAAGTCCGACAATCCTAACTACTGCCTGTATCATAGGATGCTAGGGCACCCCACCAAGAGTTATTATATCTTCAAAGATATTCTTCAAGTTCTGATCGATGTAAAAGTGCTAAAGCTCCGTCTGGAGCAGAAGAAAGTGACGGCTAATATGATATCATTTCGTCAGTTTGGAAAACAGCCTCCAACACCATCCGGAGCAGTTCCCATCCCGAAAGGAGAACAAAGAATGATCAATATGGAGCCACATCATCAGCATTAGAAAGGTCTTGTACCTATCCCTACACCTCAGGGAGAAATTATGTGGGTTCATCCTGACCTTGTGGATGGTCAACAGTAGACAACTGTTACCAACAGAAAGTCCAAAGGCAAGGCGAAAGCTTGTCCTGCAATGTGGTGTGCGCTTCTTCCTGAGAAGCAAAAACCGATGTTCCCTCTTTAACCGATTCAAAAGCGAAAACAATCGTCCTTGCCGCAGAACTCAATAAACTGCTCGTGACAGAAACTCGTTCGGGTCAGTCGTATTTAAAGAAGCTTGACGAAATGGTGGCAAGCCCTGCTAAACCTACTGCAGAGTCAGCTAAGCCCTCCGCGAAGCAACTCGTGGAGAAGCAGAAAGAGCTTCTGTTTTCTAAGGCTCTCCTAAAGGACAATGCGGAAGGATCCACAACACCTTATCACTTTGACGTCCTGGCTCAATGGGCCAATATCCCGGCCAGAATCACCCTTTACGGGCTCCTGAGACTATCAAAGTCAACAAGAGAAGCTCTAAGGAAAGACCTAGCTGATGCTGAGGTCTTCATGGCCCAGATCCCAGCTGGACCACAGGAGAAAGATGTAGAGGATTGCCTCCATGCCTCCTAAAATATCCCCTGCATTACCTTCACGTCAAACGACATGCAGGTTGAAGGGAAATATGATCGGCCCTTATACTTTAAAGGGCACATTGGATCGTCTGAAGTGAGCCGCATTTATGTAGATTCAGGATCCGCGTTGAGCATCATGCCTCGCCGGGTCATGCAGCACTTAGGGATCCCCACCTACCGATTGAGCACCACCCAAACTACCATCTATGGTTTTCACGCCAATGGTACGCGCCCATGGGAAAAATCAAGCTCAAATGTCAGATCAGAGACCTAAGATCTGAAGTGATGTGCTATGTAATCGACGCCGACAATTCGTACAATTTGCTGCTCGGACGACCGTGGATTCATCGTAAGTTAATCATCCCCTCCACTCTCCATCAAGTCATGAAGTATATTGACAGATGTGAGAAAGTCCAAACGTTGATTGCCGAAAGGCATCCGTTCAAGGGGGTAGAGAACTATTTCACAGACTCCCTCCTATGCCAAGACTCTCTGGAGATGAACGAGAATCCACAGCCAGAGGAACCAGACTCTGGTAATAAAGCTGACACTGAGTCAGAGGCAGAAGAAGAGTGCATGTGAGAATTAAATCCAATTGTAACGAGCATTAATAAGCTCGATATTAATAACACCGCCGATGATGTAGGCGAGTGGTATATTTATGAAGAGTTAAATTTGGCTTACTTTTCTGTGTTTGCTTCTGATTCAGTGCCATCAGACACTAATACCGAGGTGGATAATGACCCCTGGTCGGTAATGGATGCTCTGACATTATTGCATGTACCATGAAGTCATCCCTCAAAACGTACCAAGATGTCGGTGATGCGTAAGAATCAGTATTCATGGTCCCAGCAAGACGCAAAGGCCAAAAATCAATTCTTTTCAGAAGAATTAAGTTCGAATTGATGTCTCGTGAAGACTCAGAAAGCGGGAACGAATCTCCTCAGTTCTCTCATTATGAGCCAAATGTACTCAGAATGATGGAGAGCACGGGGTATGATCTAACAAATGGTTCTGGTTTGAACTTCGGCGAAGAAAGAAGAACACTATTTCAATCTTTCGTTCTGAAAGGGAAGACCCCTGACTATTACCATCGAACTCGCAGGGGTTTGGGCTATGTGTCAACTCCAATTCCGTCAGCCTCTGAGTGTGAAGAGTCATTATACCATAATTACTCATCGGGCACGTCATCGTGGGAATCAGATTTTAATATCGACAACGTCTTCGGATAACTTTTAGTAAACACGGTTTCAACAAGCCACCTAAAAGACGGAGATGATGAAATGATCCAGTCTGATACAGATCCTTGGATCAAACACCTAAACACTCTCTGGGATGTTCGCTTCGAACAACATGAACCGCCCACAGAAGATAAGGTCACCCAGATTAACCTGGGAGATGAGGCTAATCCTAAGCCCATCTTTATAAGTAAAAGCCTATTACCCTCCGAGAAAGAAGATTTAATATCTCTTGTCCGAGAGTATATAGATGTTTTCGCTTGGAATTATGAGGACATGCCTAGGCTTGATCCTCGAGTGGCTATGCATCGCCTTAACATTAATTCAGACGTGAAGCCAGTCAAACAGCAGCAGTGACAGTTTCGTCCAGAGATAATGGAAGCAATCCAGTCGAAAGTCAAAAAGCTTATAGACTCTGGCTTCATTAGGGAGGAGCAACACCCCATTGGGTAGCCAATATCGTCCCCGTTACCAAGAAAAACGGGAAGATATATCGATTTTCGCGATCTAAATGAAGCATGTCCCAAAGACGAATTCCCTCTCCTAATCACGGAAGTCATGATTGATAATACGTGCGGGTTTGAACGAATGTCCTTTATGGATGGCTTTCAGGGTACAATCAAATGAAAATGTACCCTGATGATGAAAAGTATACTTCTTTTAGGACACCACTGGGAGTATATTGCTATACTGTCATGCCCTTCGGACTGAAGAACGCGGGGGCAACATATGAGAGAGTTATAAATGCAATTTTCCATGAACACATGCGTCAAACAGTGGAATGCTACGTCAACGATATTGCAGTGAAAAGCCGCGCCAAGGGCGTCCACGTAGCAGATCTGAAGACAGTTTTTGAAATCATGCGGGCACATCAGTTGAAGATGAATCCCACTAAATCTTTCCTGGGGGTAGCCAGCGGTAAATTTTTAGGGTTTGTGGTGACATCCAAAGGAATTCACTTAGACCCAGAAAATATCCTCGTTGTCCAGGTGATGCAACCTCTAAGCAATCTCAGGGGCTTTGAGGATTGCAAGGGCGACTAGCGTACATCCGGAGGTTTATCTCAAATCTCTTCGGAAGATGCCAAACCTTTACCAAATTAATGAAGAAGGGCGTCTCATTCATCTGGGACGATGCTTGCCAACAAGCGTTCGAGGAAATCAAACGATACCTCACACAACCACTTGCCCTTACAGCTCCGATTTCAGGAAAGCCTTTCCTGATATATGTTCGAGCGATGGAGCATTCCTTAGGAGTTTTACTACCCCAGAATAATGATCAGGGACATGAGCAGGCAATCTACTATCTGATCAGAACCATAATCAGAGTCGAACATCGGTATAACCCGATCGAAAAGTAATGTTTGCCGTTGGTGTTAGCCGTCCAGAAAATGCGACACTACTTGGTGGGCCAAACTATAAATGTTATATCAAAAGTCAACCCTTTGAGGTTGCTCATGACGAAACCATCATCACTAAATGGTCGACTGGCAAAATGGGTCATACTGCTCTCTCAATATGAAATGCACTTTCTACCATAAAAAGCTATGAAGGGCCAAGCGGTGGTAGATTTTCTCGCTGAACATCCAGATCCGAGAGCGACAGAACTTTATGAGGATCTCCCAGAAGAGGCCGCTGAAATTTGTCTGACCCAGACATCTTTCGAAGAACAGGTGTGAAAATTCTTCTTCGACGGTGCATCGAGAACAGGTCCGCAAGGGCATGTCATAGTAGGAGTGGGGGTAGTACTGGTCTCCCATAGAACTACGTGATCCCTCGTGCATTCTCATTAACCGAGCCATACTCCAACAATGTAACGGAATACAATGCCCTCTTGATTGGAATGCAAATCGCCGATGAGATTGACATTAAAAATCTTAAAGCATAAGGTGACTCTAAACTCATCGTTAACCAAGTTCGCGGAGAGTACGAAGTCAGGCATGAAGACTTAGTACCCTATTTCAATGCAACTATCTCTATGGCTGAAAGATTCGAAAACTTTTACAATGACCTTGTACCACGCCAGTAAAATGCGCATACAGATGCACTGACATCTCTCCTGCCTCCTTAGCCCTTCCAGCTAGAGTAGTAGAGAAAATACTTGTCTACTGCCACGACTTGTATTGCTCAAGAACTGCATTTGAAGATCACCAAAAGCCGACAGGAGACTGTCAAGCCAAAAAAGCTCTAGAGATTTCAACAGGTCCAGAACTCAGAGATTGGTGATTCCCGTACATCGACTATGCATTGTATGACATCCTTCCTGATGATCCCAAAGAGGCGGTTGTCATTAGAAGGAAAGCACCCAAATTCTACTATAATGCGATCATGCGAACACTTTATCGCCGATCGCATGAAGGGATCCTCCTCTGCTGTTTGTCACAAAAGGAGGTACAGGAAGTACTCAAAGAAGCGCATGATGGCATGTGTGGAGCTCATCAGCCTGGTCCGGAGCTTGAGGATTGACTCCGAAGACTGGGATATTATTAGCCTGAGACGATCCTGATGCCATCACTTACGCTAAACGATGTCACGCCTGTGATTGGTAGTCAAAAGTGCATTTTTATCATAACATTTACCATCACATTTTCATATTTATTCATATAATTCTGCACATTTACTAATATTTTATTATTTATTGTGTGCAGGCCTCGAATTATTATTTTAATAATAAAGAAAGCTTAATGAAGCCCAAAAGCCCATATTTGAAGCCCAAGAGTCAAAGTGCAAATAGCAGATTGTCAAACTGCAATTATGCAAGGGCTAAAGTTGCAATTATTAAAGATGAGGGAAGGATAGAATTCTACCCAACCCTAAACACTTGCAGATGAGGATGAAAGATAAAGATAAGATGCAGAGATAAGGAAATTCGTTTAAAAGAGATTGGGAGAATTCAAGATCTAGGTAACTTGATTTCTAAGTTATCTCGAAATCCCAAGATGAAGAGCCAGGATCACACTTCCAGAAGCAAACGCCCAGATGAACGGATCGGGAGAGGCCACGCGCCAAAGCGCGTGGCCAGAAGAGCCAGTTTTGCCGCAAAATTGCGGCAAAAACCAGGATTTTGCGGCAATTTAGATGAGATCAGTTTCCAGTTTTTGTGGGCAGGTTTATCCAGGACTCTTCGGCCTTCTGCACCTATAAATACCCCTGCAGTGCAACGTACAGAGTCGTCCAGCGTCCAGCAAAGGGCCAAAAGCTAGGGTTTAGGTTTTTCTTCTTCTAGGTTAGATTTTATGTTCGTTTTCTTTTGTAAAATCTGTAACTGAGAGTGGAGGAAGCTTTCATGGAGGAAGGAGTCCATGCTTGTACTGAGGTGACAGCGGTGTAAGCCAACTCTTCTTCTATTGTTAATGAAATCTGCTTGAGGTTTGTCTTTTTTATTGTTCTTGTTTTATTTCTTCGTGTTTTATTCTTGTATTTCTCTGTTCCTGTTTTCTTCCATTATTTTTCTCTAATGCCTCGTGAACAATGAGACCCAATTGCATTGAGACTGCCTAGCCAAAGAAGAACCCTTGATGGCTTATGGCGATGAACATCCTATACGCCATACTTGCAAGTCTTCCAGAAAAGGTAAATCATCGCACGGATCGAAGGTAAGCAGGTTAAAGAGGTTTGTACGTGTTATAAGTTTTTCTTTCTTTCCTTCTCTAGTTTAGATCACCATCCACATCTTTCCATATTCTTTCCCACAACTCATTGTAAATACCACTTTTCATTGTAAATATCGTTGTGACTAACAAAATAATTAAAAAAGATAATTTTTAGGGATAACTTACAAACGCTTCCATCGCTAGTCCCTCCCAGAGGATCACGACCCGCATAGCCATTGCTACCGCGGATTAGTATTGAGAACTTCGCACAACCTTTTATTCTTAAATCTAATATTTTATTTTTGCGTGCAGGTAAAACTCGATCAGCCTGTCAGGTCCATGGTGACTTCATCCATCAAGCACCAGGATATCTTCGCTCTACAACCTCAACCTGGCCATTTGAGATGTGGGGAATAGACGTGGTTGGCCCTATTAGCCCACCTTCATCCAAAGGACACCGGTTCATTTTAGCTATAACCGACTATTTCTCTAAATAGGCTGAAGCTATTCCCTTGAGGGAGGTGACAGCATCTGACGTGGTCAAATTCGTTAAACATCACGTCATTTACCGCTTTGGTGTACCACGATGGATTGTTCATGATAATGGGCCCCAGTTCGTCAGCCAGGCTTTTCAGAGGTTCTGCAACAAGTTCAGAATTCAGAGTGTGTTCTCAATGACATACTACCTAGCCACTAACGGCCTCGCAGAAGCTTTCAATAAGACTATTGGAAAACTTCTCAAGAAATTCATCACGAAAAGCCAACGTGACTTAGACGACAAGTTAGATTAATGCTTATGGGCCTATCGCACGACTGTTCGAACCCCGACAAAGGCTATAACCTTCTCCTTGGTATATGGGTGTGAAGCTGCACTTCTATTAGAAATCCAAATCTCACCTTTACGTGTCATCTTGACAGCAGAGTTGACAAATGATGAGAAGCATAGACTGCGACTCCAAGAGCTGAAAGTTTTGGATGATAAATGCCTGCAAGCTCAACAGCAAATCAAGCTCTATCAAGCTCGAATTAACAGGGCCTTCAACAACAAAGTCAAGGAGCAAACTTTCAAGAAAGGCGACCTTGTCTTAGCTGTTAGAAGACCTATGGTGACGACACATAAGACCAAAGGAAAATTTCAGCCCAAATGGGAAGGACCATTTGTAGTCGAGTTGGTCTACTCAAATGGAGCATATCGTCTCATAACCTCAGACGGTGATATGCTCATAATGCCAATCAACGGTAAATTCTTGAAGAAATACTATCCTTGATAGCACTCTTCTCCTGATCAGGTTAATACTACACCTCTGATCGAAACTCCAGATCCAAGATAAATGCCAAAGAAAAAGCTTTCTTCCTCCACTTGATCACATCACGGTCAATCAGCGTCAAGCTAATCAAGCGATGGTTACATCATGATGCATGATGTAAAATTTGAAGAAGAAACAAAATGCAAAACTTCGGTTTTAGTCTAGTTACTCTTCACCGACGCCTCTGATGGCTAAGAATAGAGGAAAATGGTTTTTTTAAGTCCAACATAAGTCTTTGACAACTTATCATGTTGAGGAGAACAACATGGCTAGCCCAACTCATTCAGTAGTTGGTAAAGGCATACCAAATCCATTGATAGCTGAGAGTTTGCTAAAAATCCTAAGGACTTGGTCCCATCCTCTCCTCCAAAATCTCCTACTAATTCTCACCCATAGAATGGTAGGGCCACAAAATACCTGTGTTCATCTCCCTAATGAAATGAACTGGGATTTGTCAAGTTAATATTAAACCTTTAACAAATCAGATTTTCCAATCCCAGTGGATTCAGTCAAGTTAATATTAAACCTCTGACAAACCAGATTTTTCAATTCCCAGTGGATTCAGTCAAGTTAATATTAAACCTCTGATAACAAAACTCATTAGAAATCCTCGCTGTTATGTTAATACTACACCTCTAACGGCAAATTTTCCATGTCTTAGGAAATTAACGATTGTCACGTTAATATTAAACCTCTAACAGTTTCTTTTATTTTCCACCCAAAATACCCTACCAATTCTCTTCCATAGAGTGGTAGGTCCACAAATACAATCATTGCTAAGTTAACACTACACCTCTGACAATGCAAAATTTCAGTACTCCCCAACGAGTACAAACTTCACTTTTCTCTCCTCTACATTGAGTCACAAGTCCTCAAAATTGCTCCTATCGCAAACTAATTCTTGTCAAGTTAAAATTAAACCTCTAACATTTCAAATTTCACTTGCCAATTCTCATCAATAGAATGACAAGTCCTCAAAATTGCTCCTATCGCAAACCAATTCTTGTCAAGTTAAAATTAAGCTTCTGGCATTCTAAATTTCACTTGCCAATTCTCATCAATCGAATGACAAGTTCTCAAAATTGCTCCTATCGCAAACTAATTCTTGTCATGTTCAAAATTACACCTCTGACAAATTACTTTTAAGTTTAATACCACACCTCTAACAGTGATTAAGTTGCTGCCAAGTTTAATATTAAACCTCTGACAGTCACTTTCCCTCAGGCTTCCATATCGAAGCTGAGATGAGCGATGCTAAGTTTAACATCACACCTCTAGCATCCAGTTCATTACTAAGTTCAACAACACACCTATGACAATTACTTTTCCTCGAACTTCCCTATCGAAATTGAGATGATTAATGCCAAGTTCAAAATTACACCTCTAGCATTACCTTCACTGTCAAGTTTAACATTACACCTATGACAGTGATGTTTTTAGCCTTCCCAAATGACGCTGAAACTCCTGTTGAGTCAGGTTAATATCAAACCTCTGACCTACATTCCTGTCAAGTTAATATCATATCTCTGACAGTAATCTTGAATTCCTGAAATGGAATTTTTCCCAACTTTGACTTGTTAAGTTAATTATCGCATTTCTAGCAAGTCAAGAGTTTCTGCCTCTATGTGTCTGATTTTTAATGCAAAAAGGAAATTCAAGACATATCAGAAGACAAGAAAAAGTGTCACTTTTATTTATATTCAAACATCTGAAAGTGATACAAGACACTCTCTTATACAATAATAATGAGTATTACAATAAAGGAGTACAAAAAAGTCTCTCTCTCTCTCTCTCTCTGCGAAAGAATTCACTCACTCCTCAAGACATCTACACTGCTCAAAATACAAGATGTTTGGAAGAGCACCAAAGAAAGGTTCTTTCTTCTTCCACTGAATCATATCGCAGTTGACTAGTGTTGAGACGACCGATACTGACTACTTCATGATGCATGATGTAAACATTGAAGAAGCTCATCGCTAACCGAGAACAATGGTGTTTCTCGAGGTCGAAATGCAGAAGAAAATTCTGATTCCTCTAGACCAACTGGTGTGGGCCGTAATCCTTTGCTTAATGAGCATCTCTGCCACCAAAAAATCATCCAATGAGCATAGGTTTTTCATCGATGTCACTTCTGGGCGTAAAATTGGTGAAGGGAGGATCCGAGACCATACTGGTGACATCCTCTTTCCTGTGGCCTTCATGGACACCATACCCACCACCATACCCACTACCATACCCACTGTGATCATGATAAACCCAGGGCAGTGCTGGTGCGTCATGTCCAATAAGGCCTTGACGGATATCTCAAGAGCTCAAATAAGCTGGCTGGTCGAAATATTCTCCCATGAGCCTAGCGAAGATGCGGAAGACTTACTAAGACTGCCAGAACCTGCAAGAAGCAAAAAATCAAATGGTTAAAATTTTGTTAAGGAAGAAACAGAAGAGCTGAAGGGTAGACGCGAGATTGAAGTTGTGAACTTTAGACGCGGAGTTGACTAGGGCATGTTTGACACGGAGAGGGGTTGGCTGGTGTAACGTTTCCTGGAATCAGATGGAAAAATTACAGCCGGCTTAATCTTCCGGTTACAAGGGAGGGGGAATATTGAATCTTGAATTCCCCCTTTGTTTAGTGCTGGGTTCTTCGTGTGGCGGTGGAGAGTGAATCTTGTTCTCCGTTGACCGGATGACTGTTCGGACCGTCGGGGATCTTCTCTTCGGTCGGTAGAGGGAGTAACTCAGCTCCGTCTACCAAAACTCTAGAAGAGGAGGTAGGCGAAGAGCGGCTAGTACTCAGTAAGCTCGCTGAAGGGTTCTCTCTCTCTCTGTCTCCTTTTTTTCTCGGAATCTCTCTCTTGCCCGATAATCGTCGTCGTCCCTTGTTGTCTCCTTAATTGTCGTCCCTAATTGTCGTCTCTAATTGTCGTCCTTAATTATCGTCTCTAATTGTCGTCCCTAATTGTCGTCTCTAATTGTCGTCCCTCCTTCAATAGTGACGGGACTATTTATAGGGTTTTTAGGGGGTGATCGTGCCCCTAAAAGTGCTCCACGATGAGGGCCAACTTCCCCGCTACATGGGCGGTGGATGGCACCATAATCGGGGTAGTTGCAACCGAGACGTGGGTGTCGAGTCGACGCGTCTTGATGCTGAGACGCGGGCTTCGGGCCGACGCGCCTTGATGCTGAGACGCGGGCTTCGGGCCGACGTGCCTTGATGCTGAGACGCGGGCTTCGGGCCGACGCGCCTTGATGCTGAGACGCGGGCTTCGGGCCGACGCGCCTTGATGCTGAGACGCGGGCTTCGGGCTGACGCGCCTTGATTGTCACATTTAGCCTTGCACCTGGATCTTGGATCTCTGTGTTTTGGTGGCTTGTCTTTGGTGATTTTTAGACAGCCTACAGAACCCCCTCCAAAGTTTTTGACATTCCGCAGTTAACTGGGACGGATTTCGAAATACTTTGGACTCTAGCTGAGTTCGCCTTCATGACTAGACTGTTGATGCTCCGGGTTTAATCTTATCTGGAGTGGGTCTTCGTGAGTGTACTGTTGAACTCTTTGAAGCCCCCAGAGTTGATCATGTTGAGTGTCTAGATGCACAGTCTAAACCTCCCCGATTGCTTTTAGTCTGTCACTGGCGCGCTTTAAGCCAGGAGTGGTTGGTCGTCTGCTTGCGTCAGTGTACTGTTGAACTGATTTTGCAGAAGCAGGAGGCCAAACGCAGGTTCTTTTTCAAAAAGCAGAGATGGTACTGCTGTAAAGGCGCGATTTCTGTAACGTGCGTCCTTTGGCAATGGAGACGTGACTGATCTTCAGAAGGCAGACGCGATATTTGGCCAGACTGGAAGGACGCGAATTTCTTAGAGAGACACGACCTTCCAAACGCATTCATGGAGTGGCTGACGTGGCATGTCCATCGAGGAGGTGCGTTCTTTGGGCGCGAATTCTGTGCCATGTCATGATTACGCCGCCAGCTGGCCTAGGGAACCGGCGAAATTTCGCCTTTTGGCGCGCGGATTTCCTGGTTCATTAAATGAACTGCTCCACGTGTCGACTGCTGACTCGAGGCGGGGTTGCGACGCATGATCTTCTCCGTTCAGAAACGATTTGGTTACACGCGTCAAGTGGTGACTCGCTGCAGCGTCTACCGGGCCACACGCCGCGTATCTTCGCGAATCCCTGTGCCTATAAAAGGCAACAGTTGGAGAGATGCATCTTCTTCTCCGAACGCACTCGCTGAGAAAAAGAATTTCCTTCTCTGTTCATCTTCGAACTTGTTCATCTCCTTGCTCGGATTTCTGAACATCAATGGCACCCAAGGCTAAGCCAACTGCATCGTCCTCAAAGGCGACCGTCGCCGAGGCCCAGAGGGGCGGCTCCTCCTCTGCACAGGACGTCGTTCTCCCAGGTCTCCAAGGTAAAGGCCTCTTAGGCGGAAGAAAGTTCAAAGAACTTTTAAGAACCCTTAACACGCGAATTTCAAATCGTGTTTGATTCCCAGACGCAGTCTTTGGGATGATAACCGAGGCGCGGGTTTGTACCCTCGCGCCCTTGAGTCCTGCGCTTCAGATTCTTCACTTAGAATATTTTCTATTTGTGAAGGGTTCAGACGCGGACTTAGCTTACAGAACGCGGATTTGATCCTTGCGTTCTGTTTCATCAGCTGCTGATTTTGATGAATCTGGCACCCGAGTCCAAGTACTTCGACATCTGGGGATGTGAAAGGAAGGGAGTTACCCTCCTTAACTTCTGGCGATTATGGTAGTGGAAAGGTTAAGGTGGATAACTCCCTTCTTTTCGCACCCCAGAAGTGACATCAAGGAGAATGTTGTGGAGACGCCGATCCCATAGGTCTGGACGCGAATTTGATAATTCCTGCGTCCAGTATCTCTTCTGCGTGCGGATTATGAACACTTAGCATTTTTTTTTTTATGCTTTTGATAGAGTATCTAACTAAGTGTCCTTTTCTTTTTGCAGCGCCACGCCCTGCTACTTCACTCGCCAAGAAGTGCCACTTTGGTCATGTAGGTGGTGCTGACCGGGATTTGACTTTTGTATTACAAAGGACTGTTCCTGTGACTGCTGACAAATCACCGGATCGCAGAGAGAGGCTCTCAAATGTTGACATGAGAACTCTTCGGGTGTTTATGACTGATGCAGCATTCGCAACAGATGCTGGCATCAAGCTGGAGAAGCCTGCCTTCTTCTTCGGAGATCGTATCCACGAGGGCGGCCATAGCGTATACGACGGAACTTACAAATGGCTCCGTCAAATAAAGGGTGGAAGATTCTTTCTTCCGGACATGGAGAGGATGTTCCCTCTGTCCTACTTCCAGCATATGTCCGTCCCTCGGAAGATGGAATGGGACCTTGCTCGATATGTTCCCGAGGTCACTCTCGGTGATTTGGGCTCCCACAAAGTATACCGTCATGATAGCCATGACAGGTCAGTTATCGGCCTTTTCCCTGGGTCGCGCAGGACTGAGGTTCCAGCTGGGGAGATACCACAACTTGGCACTACCTTCCTCAACGCCTTCATGGAGGCGGAGGGTGACTACCCGGTTGGATTCCGTGCGCCGGGGTGGGTCCGTTCCACGGAGAACTATTGGTGGGGCAGGATGGTCGGCTTTGTCCTTGCCGAGCTCGGGGGCCTGCTAAAGCGCGTGGGACTGTACTCGGCAGTCAGGGCCGTGCAGTGGGGGATCCCTCAAAGCTCTCAGAACTTCTTCGGGATTCTAGAGCGTTATAATCCTTCGACAGGGACATTCTTCACTCCGGTCGGAGAGATGGGCCTTGCTCTGCACGAGCTGCACGAGGTCTCGGGGCTGTCGACAGGGGATATTCCCTATGAGGAATATGTCCCGACCGCTGTGGAGCTTCGCTATGTGAAGGAGGAGTTTCCCCTCATATATGAGACCTACTGGGAAGTGCTATGTCACTTCCACATTTGCGGCCAGATAACCAAATGGCGATCGCAGGGAATCAAGCAACTGTCTTGGGCCAGTTACTTGTTAATAATGTCAACACCAAAGACCATCGGATAACCCAATTGGATCCCAGCTCTGACAGGGAGATTGAAGACAGGATCGACCAGGCTCCGAACAGCTTCTACACCACGGAGTCGAACGAGGACGGTTTCGACCCTGACTTGGTTTTTGAAAGCTTTCACCATCAAGCCCGGACTCCTATCTCCGATCGGGCGCTGTTGGCGGGCTTTCTGATGCTGTGGCTGAAGCGCTGTGTGGTGCCCACGCTGCCGCATGAAGTCATTGTTGCTGACGTGGTGTACCCGGCGGTGCTCCTGGCTCATGGGAACCCCATAGCCCTTCTCCCGGCCGTGGCGGCTGGTATTCAGAGCGGGCTGCGGGCGCTCACTAAGAGTTTCTGCGAGCCACCAAAAACTGCAGACTCCGAGGGAAAGCCGTATGTTGACTCAGAGGGGAGTCTGACGGTGAAGCGTCCCAACCCTCGTGTCGAGCTGCCTTACACGTACCTTATTGCTTGGTACGTGATGCATTGCCCTTCTTTGATGACGGCAGCGCGTTGGAGGGAGAATTCTGTCCCTTTCGTACAGCGGTTGGAGGGTTCAAAATGGCGTTATCCTTATATATATTACGTCCGGAAGTGCCTTTCAGACCCTGCAAACTACCAGCTCAATCGCTGCCTCCTCCAGATCCCTGATGCATCTTTCGGGGATCTACTTGTTGATTCTGTTGGCCCAGATGACTTCACGAGGTTATCCGCGGGGGCCTTCTGGTGGTTGCTAAATATCCGGCCCGGATATGTGCTTTTCCGGCAAGGGACGTCATGTACCATTGAGCCGTACATGCCGAGTCGCTTCGCTCGACAGTTCGGCTATGATCAGCTCTATGTCGGGAACCCCAATGCTAGACTCGCCTTCGAAGGGAACCTGTTCGAGGGTGCTCGGGCCTGGTACTATAGTGTGGCTGGAGGGACGGGAGTATCTTTCCGTCTACCTCTCGAGGGGCCCAAGTGCCGTACGAGTTTCAGCTTCTGTACTTGGTACTCCCAAGCCATCCAAACGCCAGACTTTTTTCCGGCGTCTTCATGCATTGAGAGCATCAATGCAAGTCTCGAGGCTAGGACTGATTCTAGTAAACCGACGAAACTCGTAGAACAGTACCTGAAGGCCCAAAAGGAGGTCGGGCGAAGATCGAGGAGGGAGCCCCCAGCAGTGAGGGCGGAGCCGCGACCGACAAGGGCAGAGCCACCAGCGACAAGGGCGGAGCCACCAGCCACGAGGGAGGAGCCGCGGGCCAGGAGGTCTAAGCAGTTGGCGAGCAAGCGTCATCGACGCTCTGCTTCTATCGCTGAGCCTGCCCCAAAGAAGGCTCGGAGGGATTTAACGGCTGAAGTCTCTCAATCCGGAGACATCTCTGCTGGAGTTGAGGCTCCTCCTGAAGACGTCCCTGTTAGGGTTGAGGAACCGTCGGAAGATAAAGATTTCCCCACCCTAGTCCGTGCTCCTAGGTCGCGCAGCAAAACCATGGAGGAAGGGGAGCTTGTTGAAGAGTCCACCGCCGCCGAAGATGACGAGTCACTGGAGGTCGACATAATGACTGGAGGGGATGTTGAGATTGCAGGCCTCTTAGTTCAACCCGAGCCTTCTTCTGCTCATGATGGGAGAGACGAGGCACAGCAGCCGGGGTCTCCTAGCATCTTCATTTCCAGTCTTAGGGCAGTCGACCCTAGTCCTACCACTGGGGTAATTGGAGGTAAGGCTCCTGTTGCGGAGCTTCCTCGCGTTGCGCTGTCGTCTTCTTCGTTATCGGGGGAAAGCGACTTCGAAGACGAGACCGACTATGGCGATGAACCCGCTCTTCCTGATCAGAGCAAATTCTTCCACATCTCGGAGGAGGAAATACATGAGGGTGAGCCATCGACTGCACCATCGCTGGCGATTATCCCTACTGAAGGTATTCTTTCCATCTTTTGTCTAATTTTCTCTTTGCATATTGAAGAGGATGTTCTAACATTCTTCTTTTATGCTGCAGGGCCAACCGAAGATGCTGAGGCTACAACCTCCTCGCGTATCGAGGAGATGGTGAAAGAGTTGACCCAGCCCGAGGGGATTGAGGTCTCGGCTGCTGAGATACCCTCAAAGGGGGCAGCTGTTGAAACTGGGGAGCCTTCCACTCTGCCAGAAGAGGAAGCAACCACTGAGGCTGAGGAGGCTCTCACTCTGCCAGGCGAGGAGGTTACAGCTGAAGCCGAGGAGACTTCCGCTCTGCAGGATTTGACGTCTCCGGACCTCCAACCTGGTAAGGCAGCTCTGATGCTTTAAATGTTTAGCTCTTCTATCATTGTGGCTAACATCGCGATATTGCAGAGAGGACCGAGGGGGCTCAGGTGGAGAGTCCGATGGTTGGCACCCTTCCAGAAGGCCATACAGCTCAGGTCTCGGTGGAGGTTTCTGAGGAGGTCGTGCTTACTACTCCCTCATTGGTCGTGGAGGCTCCTGCAGAGGTAGTACCTCCGGAAGCGTCAGCGGCCGGTCCAGCTCTTGCTGTCTTGACGGCCAGCACGACTCTTGTGCGAGAAGATCCGCCTTATATCCCCTATCCTGTGACAGAAAAGGGGTCGGGAAGCTTCCTAGGTGGTGAAGACATGGGGGAACTGGCACGTCAGATGGTGCAGCAATTCTTCGCTTCGATGGGATCATGTATTGATCTCATCTTACGTGGAAACAGCTCGTTCCAATTTGCCCAGACGCTTCTTAAAAATCTGGTCGTGAACGTCGAATTAACCGGAGGCCCTTCACTTGCCAAGGCGTGTCTACGGGTGGTAGAGCAACTGGGAGACTACCTGCAGGAGCTGGAGTCTTTGGAAGATGCTGGCTCTTTTAGTGAGGCCCAGGCCACCCTGACTAGGCTCTTAGCTGCTCAAGAACGAGAGCGACAGGAAGCGGAGGCACAAATCGCTGCTGAGATCCGCAACCTCGAATATTCCCATGCTGAATGTCAGAAACTAGCTGGCGATTCAAGGGAATCCGAGCTTGTCATGCAGAGCACAGAGCAAGTCATCATCAGGGCTCGGGACACCATTGCCAAGGCAGAAGTTGTGCTTGCGCTCAATGAGGAAAAGCTTGCTACCATCAAAAAGCAGCTAGAGGAGCAACAAGCTGCTAAGGCGCGAGCTGAAGAGAGTCTGTCTCTACATTCTTCCAGGGTGGAATCTCTGCGAGCGCAGCTGGCCGCAAGAAATTTCTTATCCGAAGAGGAGCTGCGGGACCGGGCTATTATGGAAGCTGAAAGGACGCGCCAACACGAGATTCACCGCCTTGGGAACAAATCCGTACCTTGGCGAACCAGGACATTTAGCCTTCTTTTCTTTTCCCCCTTTTTTGTAAAGAAGAGGACACTCTGTTTAGAGTGTTTGTATCCACTTTTACTGTTTATAATAAAAGTTTGAAAAATTTTGCTCCATCTTCTTTGCTCAGCTGTAGGCGAATCCAACTCCTTGGTAACTGGCACTTAGGTAAGACTAAGTTCTGTTAATGAAACGCGGCCTTGACTCTGAGTCTTCTTAATGAGACGCGACATTGATCCATAAAGTGAGACGCGGTCGTCAGTCCACAGGAACTTAGATTTACTAAGTCCTTTTGATGAGACGCAGCGTCAATCTCAGAGTGATACGCGGTCTTCTTGATGAGACGCAGCATTGATCCATAAAGTGAGACGCGGTCGTCAGTCCATGGAGTGAGACGCAGCGTCAATCACAGAGTGAAACGCGGTCTTCTTGATGAGACGCAGATCGATCAGACACGGGATACGCAGCCTCGAGCGACTTTCTCATCTGCGTTCAATGCAGCATGACTTTAAAAGATTTTTAGGAGATCTTTGAACGTCAAGTCTTCACCGTCGATTGGGGTTCTGGGTCATCCGTTGCTTCCCAAGACAGTTATCCACACGTCAGCCTCTTATTGGGTTCAGGCATTAATGCTCTTGCATGCAGAACCGACGCTGGCGGTTGAAAAACCGGCGCATTTCGACGGTTTCCAAAGCAGCGTTCCACGCGTCCGTTTTTGATTGGGCTTTGACAGTCGTGCGCGACGGTTCTGATTGATGCCCCATTAATGACAGTTATTAGGGACTGCCTATAAATAGAGTGCACCCTCTCCCTCTTCAATAATCCAACTTAGACTGTTTTCATTTGTTTTGCTCCGAGAGAAGTCGCCTTGAATTATCTTTCAGAGAATCGTCTTCATGGGTGAAGGTGACCCCGTGGATGAAGATGACCCAGAGCTCTCATGCCTCTGTTTGGTCTCTTCAGGAGGAAAAGCCTCTTGGATCATCTTGTGCACCTGCGTTTGGATGCAGGGAGGCCAACTCTGGACAGAGGTCTCTGCTGGTATGTCACCCCGGTGATGTCCATAGCCTGTATTTTGGCATAGGCATCTGAATGAAATTCTGGTGCATTCCTATTCTGGAATTTGTGCTGGTGACTTGAACTTTTCTGAACGCGGGCTCTTGACGCTGGCTTTGCTCATGGCTATTGCCTTGGCGCGTTTCAGACCTGAATCTTGCAACTCCTGTTCACCCAACAGAGAGATGGCAATTTTCGGCGTTTGAAGTTTTTCGCGTCTAGTACATTAAACGCGGGTGCAAACTGAGGCCGCGTTTGAATCCTGGGCGTAGCACAGTTTTGACTCGCGTTTGTTTTCTGCTGACGCGGTGGTTTGACTGTGCAGATTATTTCCGCGTCTGAAGTCCTCAATGACTGCCGCGTCTGTTACTTAGTTTTCTTTTGTTAAAGTATACTAAGTTCCAGATTTTCTGATTCTCTTATTTGTTCTTTGCAGGTTCGCTGGTCTCCTGGAAGAGTGCTTCAATCGGCGAGCTTGCTCAATGTTCGTTTGTAAGAGAGTAAATTATGATCCTCGTCGTTTGTAAGAGAGTAAATTATATCTCTGACGAGGACCCAAATCTCGCCAAGGTCTCTTCAGATCTCCTGCACCACTCTTGCCTGATGGCAAGAGATGGTCAGGTCAAGTATGATGGCGAGGAGGTTCCGGTGGTTGCGGTGGCGGAAAGATCCTCTTCCTCTCCCTACTCCAGAAGTGACATCAAGGACATTCCGTTGGATGGCCTGCTGGGGAAAGGGATGGTGATGAATGAAGGGTTGCAGGACTTTCTGCTGCCGCTGGACCTCAAGAACACCATTGCTCTTAGCTTAGTCAGCTAGGGCGCTTTCGATTTTTGCGTCATCGCCATGGCGCAATCGGCTCCAATTGTGCACCTGGGATCAGACGCGGTTTCAAGGAGTGAGTACGGCCTCTGAGAGAGAGAGGGACTTCTTTGTACTCCTTAATTGTAACACTCAATCTTATTGTATAAGAGAGCGTTTTGTATCACTTTCATATGCTTGAATATCAATAAAAGTGACACTTTTCTTTTTGCCTCTTTCTGTTGTCTTGAATGTTTTGTTTTAGAAGCAAAAGAATGATTTTGGTGGACCTGCCACTTTATAAAAGAAAGTGGCAAGGGGAATGCGTACTCCCAGAGAAAGTGAACTTTTGTCAAGTGTCTGGGATTGACTTGATTCAAGGTCAGCTGGGGAATTTGATAAAACATTGTCAGCGGTGTAATGTTAACCTAACAATGTCTTTAGGTGGACCTGTTATTCTGTTGAAGAGAATAACAAGTGAAACTAGACCCGCGAGGAATCTAGTAAAGCTTTTACCGTTAGAGGTGTGATATTAACTTAACGGGTTGGAGATAGTCTTGTCAGAAGTGTGGTGTTAACTTGACAAGGATGTGAGTCAGAGGTGTGATATTAACTTAACTCAGAATGTCACTATCATAGGTGTAATGTTTAACTTAACAGTGAGGTAATGCTAGAGGTGTGATGTTGAACTTAGCATTGGTCATCTCGACTTAGACGAGGAAGTCGAGGAAAGGTCATGGCCATAGGTGTATTGTTGAACTTAGCGATGACTCGGATGCTAGAAGTGTAGTGTTAACTTGGCATCGTCCATTTCAGCTTCGATACGGAAGTCTGAAGAAAGGTGACTATCAGAGGTGTGATATTAACTTGACAGGCACTCGATGTACTGCTTAGAGGTGTAATGTTAACTTAAACAGTAGTTTGTCAGAGGTGTAATGTTAACTTGACAAGAATTGGCTCGTGATAAGAGCAATTTAAGGACCTGTCATTCTATTGATGAGAATTGACAAGTGGAATTTGAAATGCCAGAGGTATAGTGTTAACTTGGCAAATTTGAGAGTTTGTTACTCTATGCAGAGTTAACAAGCAAAGTTTATACCCGACAAAGGGTATTCATTACCAGAGGTATAGTGTTAACGTAGTAATGATTGCACTTTGTGGTCCTACCATTCTATGGATGAGAATTGGTAAGGGATTTTGGAGGAAAGAGTGGACTCGAGTCCACTTAGGATTTTTAGCAAACCCTCAGCTATCAACGGATTTGACATGCCTTTACCAACTACCGTTTGAGTTGGGCTAGCCATGCTATTCCCCTCAGCATGATGAGTTGTCGAAGACTTATGTTGGGCTTAAAGGCCAACATTTTCCTCTATCCTTAGCGTCAAGGGCGTCGGATCAAATGGGAACGTGTCCCTTAGGATTTTTAGCAAATCCTCAGCTGTCAACGGGTTTGACATGCCTTTACCAACTACCGTTTGAGTTGGGCTAGCCATGCTATTCCCCTCAGCATGGTGAGTTGTCGAGGACTTATGTTGGGCTTAAAGGCCAACATTTCCCTCTATCCTTAGCCGTCGAGGGCGTCGGATGTTTGATCAGAGGTGTACTTTTAACTTGATCAAAAGAAGAGTACTATTAAGGATAGTACTTCTTCAAGAATTTGCCATTGATCGGCATCATGAGTGTATCGCCATTTGAAGTTATGAGGCGATATGATCCATTTGAGTAGACTGACTCTACTACAAATGGTCCCTCCCATTTGGGCTGAAATTTTCCTTTTGTCTTGTGCGTCATGACCATGGGTCTTCGGACAGCTAAGACAAGGTCGCCTTTCTTGAAAGTTCGCGCTTTGACTTTCTTGTTGAAGGCTCTGGTGATACGAGCTTGGTAAAGCTCGATTTGTTGTTGGGCCTGCAAACGCTTGTCGTCTAAGGCTTCCAACTCCTGGAGTCGCTGCTGATGCTTCTCCTCAGTTGTCATTTCCGCTGTCAAGGCGACGCGTAGAGAGGGAATTTGTATTTCCAATGGAAGGACGGCTTCGCATCCGTATACCAAGGAAAATGGCGTGGCTTTAGTTGGGGTTCGCACCGTTGTGCGGTAGGCCCATAAGCATTCACCCAGCTTGTCGTCCCAGTCTCGTTGACTTTTCGAGACGAACTTTTTGAGAAGCTTGCCAATAGTCTTGTTGAAGGCTTCTGCAAGACCGTTAGCAGCAGGATAGTATGCCGTTGAGGACACACTCTGGATTCTGAACTTCGCGCAGAATCTCTGGAAAGCCTGGCTGATGAACTGGGGTCCATTGTCATGGATGATACGCCGAGGCACACCGAAGCGGTAAATAACGTGATGTTTCACGAATTTGATCACGTTAGAAGATTTCACCTCTTTCAAAGGGATAGCTTCGGCCCACTTAGAGAAGTAATCGGTTATCGCTAGAATGAACCGATGTCCTTTCGATGATGGTGGGCTGATAGGGCCAACCACGTCCATCCCCCACAT
The DNA here is from genome assembly GCA_038442645.1 of Agave tequilana. Lineage (NCBI taxonomy): Eukaryota > Viridiplantae > Streptophyta > Magnoliopsida > Asparagales > Asparagaceae > Agave > Agave tequilana. The sequence continues at coordinate 67,617 of JAVJIF010009306.1, read as the reverse complement.
TTCAAACGGCCAAGTAGAGGTCGTTGAATGGAGGTACCCTGGTGCTTGATGGATGAAATCGCCGTGTATTTGGCAGGCGTAACATCTCTTAGCATAAGCGACAGCATCGGCAATCATCTTGGGCCAATAGTAACCCATCCTTTGGAGTCGATGTGCCAATTTGGGGCCAGGTTGATGAGCTCCACAAGTACCATCGTGGGCTTCTTTCAATACTCCTTGGGCTTCTTTTGATGAGAGGCATCGGAGCAGGATCCCGTCATGCGATCGACGATACAATGTTCGCGAAATCGCATTATAGTAGAATTTAGGGGCTTTTCTCCGAATGGCGGCCGCCTCCTTGGTGTCTTCGGGCAGAATGCCGTATAAGACAAAATCAATGTAGGGGAATCGCCAGTCTTTAAGCCCTGAAGCGGTCGACACTTCAAGTGTTTCTTTACCGCGACGATCTTCCGCTGACCCCGGGTAGTCTCCGAGGGGAATTTTTGGACAGTATAGGTCATGGCTATAGACGAATACTTTCTCCATTGCTCCAGCTGGAAGAGCTAAGGAAGCAGCGAGGGATGCGAGTGCATCCGCATGTGCATTTTGCCTGCGCGGTACATGGTCGATGTAGAAGTTTGAAAACCTTTCGGCCATGTGAATTGTCGCGTTGTAGTAGGGTACTAGATCTTCATGTCTGGCCTCGTACTCTCCGCGAACTTGGCTGACGATGAGTTTAGAGTCACCGTAGGCCTCGAGATTTTTAACGCCAATCTCATCGGCGAATTGCATCCCAATCAAAAGAGTGTTGTATTCCGCCACATTGTTGGAACAAGGCTCCGTTAGCGAGACAGCTCGGGGGATCACATAATTTTGTGGGGAGACAAGTACTACTCCTACCCCCGCTACTACGTGTCCCTTTGGGCTTGTCCTTGATGCACCGTCGAAGAAAAGTTGCCATACTTGACTTTCGAACAACGTCTGAGTCAGGCAGACTTCGGCGGCCTCGTCTGGGAGATCCTCATAGAGTTTGGCTGCCCTCGGATCTGGGTGTTCAGCTAAGAAGTCCGCCACCGCTTGTCCCTTAATAGCCTTTTGTGGCAGAAAATGCATCTCATATTGTGATAGCAATATGGCCCATTTTGCCAGCAGGCCATTTAGTGAAGAAGGCTTTGTCATAAGTAACCTCAGAGGGTTGACTTTTGATATGACATTTATAGTCTGGCCTACCAGATAGTGTCGCATTTTCTGAATGGCGAACACTAGTGCCAAACATTCCTTCTCGATCGGGTTGTACCGATGTTCGGCTCCGATCATTGTTCTACTCAGATAGTAGATTGCCTGTTCTCGTCCTTGTTCATCATTCTGAGCTAGTAGAGCTCCCAGGGAATGATCCATTGCTCGGACGTACACCAGGAAAGGCTTTCCGGACACCGGAGCTGCAAGAACTGGTGGTTGGGTGAGGTAGTGTTTGATCTCTTCAAACGCTTTTTGACAAGCGTCGTCCCAAATGAATGAAACACCCTTTTTCATCAGCTTGGCGAAGGGTTGGCATCTCCCGGAAAGGTTTGATATGAACCTGCGGATGTACGCCAATCGTCCTTGTAATCCCCTGAGCTCCTTGAGGCTTCTGAGGGGTTGCATCTCTTGGATAGCGCGGACTTTCTCTGGATCCAAATGGATTCCTGTGGAAGTCACAACAAATCCTAGGAATTTGCCACTGGCTACCCCCAGGAAGGATTTGGTGGGGTTCATCTTCAATTGATGAGCCCGCATGATGTCGAAGACCACCTTCAGATCTGCTATGTGATCACCTTTAGTGCGACTCTTCACCGCGATGTCATCGACATAGCATTCCACCGTTTTCCGTATTTGCTGATGGAAAATGGCGTTCATGGCCCTTTGGTATGTTGCCCCTGCATTTTTCAGTCCGAAGGGCATGACGGTGTAACAATATACCCCTAGAGGAGTCCTGAAGGAGGTATGCTTTTCGTCATCGGGATACATCTTGATTTGATTGTATCCTGAGAACCCGTCCATAAAGGACATTCGCTCGAATCCACAAGTATTGTCAATCATGACATCTGTGATTGGCAATGGGAATTCGTCTTTGGGGCAGGCCTCGTTTAGATCACGGAAGTCGATGCAGATCCAGATCTTCCCATTCTTCTTGGCGACGGGGACGATGTTGGCTACCCAGTCGGGATGTTGTTCTTCCCGGATGAAGCCAGAATCGATGAGCTTTCTGACTTCTGATTGAATTGCCTCCATTATCTCTGGACGGAACCGTCGTTGCTGTTATTTAACAGGCTTCATGTCCGGATTGATGTTGAGGCGATGCATAGCCACTTGAGGATCAAGTCCAGGCATGTCCTCATAATTCCATGCGAAGACATCTATATACTCTTGTACAAGAGATATTAGATCCTTCTTCTCTGGAGGCAACAGGCCGTCACTTATGAAGATGGGCTTGGGGTTGGTCTCATCTCCTAGGTTGATCTGAACAACCTTGTCATCTGTGGGTGGCTCACGCTGTTCAAAGCGGATATCCCAAAGAGCATTCAAATGTTTGATCCAAGGATCTGTATCAGGTTGGATCATTTCTTCAACTTCATCTTCCAGATGGCCTGTTGAAACCATGTTTACTGAAAGCCCTTTGAAGATGTTGCCGACACTGACATCTGACTCCCATGATGACGTGTCTGAAGAGCAACCGTTGCTCGACGATTCTTGAGAATCAGAGGCTGATGGGACCGGAGTTGATACATAGCCCAACCCCCTGCGCGTCCGATGATAATAATCGGGGGCCTTCCCTTTTGGCACAAAGGATCGAAGTAGCGTCCTCCTTCCTTTGCCGAAGTTCAACCCGGGCTTGTTGGTTATATCGTACCCCATTTGCTTCATCATTCTGAGTGCTTTCGATTCATAATGATTGAACTGAGGGGATTCATCCTCGCTTTCCGATTCTTCGCGGGGCATTGGTTCAGACGAGATTCGCCCAAAAAGTATTGGTCTTTGGCCTTTTCGTCTTGCCGGAACCAAGAATATAGATTCCTGCGCATCGCCATTATCCTGGTATGTCCCGAAAGATGATTTTACTGGTACATGCAATGATGTCAAAGCATCCATTGCCGACCAGATGTCATCGTCTACGTCGGTAGTAGTATCCGACGGTATTGAATCGGATGCACATGCAGAAAAATATTCAAAGTCTAGATTCTCATTAATATACCAACCGCCTGCATCGTCGGTGGTATTATCAACATCGAGCTTATTAGTGCTCTTTACAAGTGGTTTTAACTCCCACAGGCACTTTTCTTGCTCGGGCTCAGTGTCAGCCTCATTACCAGAGTCTGGCGCCTCCAGTTGCGGGGTTTCATCCACCGGATCCTGATATAAAAGGGAATCCGTGAAATAATTCTCGACACCCTTGAACGGATACCTTTCGGCAACCAACGTTTGCACCTTCCCACTCGCGTCAATGTATTTCATGACTTGGTGAAGAGTGGAGGGAACGATGGAGTTGCGGTGGATCCATGGTCGTCCTAGCAGCAGATTGTAGGAAGTGTCGGCGTCGATGACATAACACGTCACCTCCGACTTGAGGCTCCCAATCTGGCACTTGAGCTTGATCTTCCCCATCGGACGGGTGCCGTTGGCATTGAACCCGTAGATGGTCGTCTGTGTAGGGCTCAGACGGTGGGTAGGGATGCCGAGGTGTTGCATGACTCGGCGGGGCATAATGCTCAATGCGGACCCTGGATCTACCTGAATGCGGTTCACCTCAGATGATCCGATGTAACCTGTGAAGTACAGGGGTCGATCATGTTTCCCTTTCACCTGCATATCATCTGCTGTGAAGGTGATGCAGGGGGCATTCTGGGAAGCGTGGAGGCAATCCTCTACATCTTCCTCCTTCGGCACCTGGGTCATGAAGACCTCAGCATTTGCCAGAGCTTCTTGCAGAGCTTCCCTGGTCGACTTTGATAGTCTAAGAAGTTCGTACAAGGTAATGCGTGCCGGAATGCTGGCCAGCTGAGCCAGGACATCAAAGCGGTAAGGTGCCGAAGACCCTTCCGCGATGCCTTTTTGAAGGGCTCGAGAGAATCGAGTCTCCTTCTGCTTCTCCACAGGTGGCTTTGTGGAGAGCCTAGTTGAATCTGCAGCCGGTTGCGGAGGGTTTACCGCCACTTCGCCGTACTGCTTCAAGTAGGGTTGACCCGAACGAGTTCCCGTCGTCGGTTGGTTGGGCTCTGCGGCCAAGACTATCGTTTCCTCCTCTGAGTCGGTCAGTGAGGGAACATCATCCTCTGCTTCTCGGAAGGAAGCACATACCACATGGCAGGACGAAGCTTTTGCCTTGCCTTTGGACTTCCTGTTGGTCACAGTAGTCCACTGCTGTTCGTTGACGAGGTCAGGGTGGACCCACATGGTTTCCCCCTGAGGTGTAGGGACGGCTACCAAGCCCTTCTCCTGTTGCTGGTGAGGGTCTGTGTTGACCACTCTTAATTCTCCCTTTGGAATAGGAGTTACCCCCGCAGGCGCTGGAGGTTGTCTTCCGAACTGGAGAACCGACGTCACATTGGCCGTCACCTTCTTCTGCTCTGGTCGGAGTTTTAACACCTCCGCGTCAATCAGAGCCTGAAGAATGTCCTTGAAAACGTAGCAGCTTTTGGTAGGATGTCCCAACATCCTGTGGTACATGCAGTAGTTGGGATTGTCGGTCTTGCCGACTTCCTCCGGGCGCCTAATTTCAGGGAGCTTCAGTCGATTGCTTTTGTTGAGTAGCTTGAAGAGCGAATCGACGTGTTCCTCCTTGAAGGAATACTGCTTGTTGGGGCGTGGCTGGCTTGAAGAGCCACTTGCCCTGCCTGTTTGAGGTTTGGTGGGAGATTTGGTCTCCGTCGCCAAATTATCCTTCCGCTTCGTCTGGAGGGAGGTGTCTGGTGCCGGTGCACGCCTTGTCGACCTTTCCGGCCGCAGCTTGCCTTCCTCTGCCTTGACACGGGCAACAATCTCCTCAGCCTGTTCACCCTGTTGGACTAACTGCTTCCAGGTGCGGCTTTCAGCAACTCCTATTTGAGCAAGGAGTGAGGTTTGGAGGTTGTGGCGGCATGTTTCCACCAGGGTGGCCTGGGTCATACCGCTTGGGCACCGGAGTGCCGTGTTCCGAAATCTTTCCACGAAAGATTTGACGGACTCCCCTCTCCGCTGTTTAGTAGCTAAAAGGGTGGGCATTGTGACTTCGGAGTCATCTTCGAAGAAGCGTGTCAAGAACAGCTTCTCTAGATCCCCCCAGTTCTTGATAGAACCCTCCGGGAGCTTCATAAACCACTCAAAAGCCAACCCTTTCCGGGTGCCGATGAACAGTCGCGCCAGGATGGCGTCATTATCTACTACATTCCCGATCTGGGATTTGAAGTAGTAGATGTGCTGGTTGGGTGACCCCTTCCCGTCGAATGCTTGGAGGGTTGGAGCCTTGAACTTAGGAGGGTATGGGACTAAGTCCCACTCAGCCGGATAGGGCCGGACCACTCCAGCTTCTTGGAGGTCCTTGCGATTGGCAAGGGCCTCGAGGCGTCGTTCCAATTGACTCATCCTCTTAGCATGAGTCTTCTCCTGGTCTTGGTCGCTTCTTACCTGCGACGAGGGCTTGGACACATCCGAGGTAGATCGTCGTGTCTCGTCGGAAGGTTCGGAGGGTGGGCTTCCTCCCTTTCTCACTTTCCCCTTCGGCCGTCTAGGAGGAGATCTCGCTCTTTCTTCGAGCAATTTCTCAAGCATATGCTTGAGGGAGTCAATGGATCTCTGTTGAGAGGCGATTATATCCATCTGGCGCTTCTGCGTCTGCTCTAAACGCCTAGCCGTCTCCTCAGGAGTGTCTGCCATGTAGGCGGAAGCCTCCTTCTCGACGGAAGAGTTTGAAGCCTGCGACTCCACTACAGCGGAGTGAGAATCACCCATTCTAATGCCGCGGGCTAAAGCATTATAGTCAATTGGGGGAATGGCCCCCGTCCGGGTGCGAGTGTGTTGATACACCCCTTCCGGCTCAGAGTCAGATTCCTCTGAGTTGACCATTGGTTGTTTTCCCTTGCTTCTGCTAGTCATGTTTGCAGTAAACTCCGGGTATTCAACATCCGAAAAGGTTCTCCTTCTGTGGGAGCGTCTTCTTTTGGCTGACGGGGGAATCAGGGTCAGCTGTCTGATTAAGGACTGCTGGTGCATGCCTGATCCATAATGGCATCCAGAGAGCATATGGATGAGCTGTTGACAGCAGCATGACGAAGTGGCTTGATTGGCACTTCTTTTCCTTGTCAAATAATCCCTCAAATCCGTGGGAGGGGGATTAAAGAGACTGGTCTCGCAACGTCGAAGACGGGAGACAGTCATGTGCTGTTCAGCCTGGACGCAGACTTCAGGGACGCGGCTCTCATGACGCGGCTGTATGACGCGCGCGCGAGTCTCGCGTTGCTGCCTGATGCGTTTAGGCAGAGTTGCTTGAGAGAGAGTGGGCTGCTGGGCCCCACGCCCATGAGTGCGTACTTCCTGCGTTTGAAAAGACGCGGAGGTTTCACCCTGGCGTTTGATGAGTTGGTCCTCAGAGGACTCAACTTGAGGGGTCTCGCGTTTGGGTCGCCAAACGCGGATCTCACGCACTGGACGAGGTGCGGGCAAGGCATCAGATTGTACGCCGCGTCCACCCCCAGTCAGACAACCAACGGTTCCGACTTGGAGTTGACGCGCGCGTCTCCTCTGTCGACGCTCAGCATTCCGGTTGCGTCGAGGAGGTGGAGAGAAACCAACAACATCTTGGTTTATAGAACCAAGAGTGTTCACCACGCGGGTCTCCTGAGAGACGTTGACGCGGGTATTCTGCGCGACGCAGTTGATCGCAGCAGCAGTGGTGCCTGGGACCACGCGGGCCTTCTGGGAGGCGTTGGCGCGTGTGTTCTGTGCGACGCGGTTGATCGCAACAGCAGTGCCTGAGGTCACGCGGGCCTTCTGGGAGGCGTTGGCGCGTGAACTTGTCTTGGCACAGTGGGCATCGGCACCCGGCAGAGCCTCAGATTGGGCTTCGGGTAGCTTTTCAGTTGAGACCCTGCGGCAGACGCGGGTCTTTGGGCTCTTGGAGCCAGAAGAGAGGAACTCTTCATACTTCGCCTGGTCGAACTCGACAACGAGTGTTTCGACCATCTTCCCCTTACGGAGAACATCATCCTGCGCCACGATCTGTTCGTCAGTGACGAAAGTAGTCCCCAGCGGAGTCGCCATCTCTTGTTTGACACGGAGAGGGGTTGGCTGGTGTAACGTTTCCTGGAATCAGATGGAAAAAATTACAGCCGGCTTAATCTTCCGGTTACAAGGGAGGGGGAATATTGAATCTTGAATTCCCCCTTTGTTTAGTGCTGGGTTCTTTGTGTGGCGGTGGAGAGTGAATCTTGTTCTCCGTTGACCGGATGACTGTTCGGACCGTCGGGGATCTTCTCTTCGGTCGGTAGAGGGAGTAACTCAGCTCCGTCTACCAAAACTCTAGAAGAGGAGGTAGGCGAAGAGCGGCTAGTACTCAGTAAGCTCGCTGAAGGGTTCTCTCTCTCTCTCTGTCCTTTTTTTTCTCGGAATCTCTCTCTTGCCCGATAATCGTCGTCGTCCCTTGTTGTCTCCTTAATTGTCGTCCCTAATTGTCGTCTCTAATTGTCGTCCTTAATTGTCGTCTCTAATTGTCGTCCCTAATTGTCGTCTCTAATTGTCGTCCCTCCTTCAATAGTGACGGGACTATTTATAGGGTTTTTAGGGGGTGATCGTGCCCCCTAAAAGTGCTCCACGATGAGGGCCAACTTCCCCGCTACATGGGCGGTGGATGGCGCCATAATCGGGGTAGTTGCAACCGAGACGTGGGTGTCGAGTCGACGCGTCTTGATGCTGAGACGCGGGCTTCGGGCCGACGCGCCTTGATGCTGAGACGCGGGCTTCGGGCCGACACGCCTTGATGCTGAGACGCGGGCTTCGGGCCGACGCGCCTTGATGCTGAGACGCGGGCTTCGGGCCGACGCGCCTTGATGCTGAGACGCGGGCTTCGGGCTGACGCGCCTTGATTGTCACATTTAGCCTTGCGCCTGGATCTTGGATCTCTGTGTTTTGGTGGCTTGTCTTTGGTGATTTTTAGACAGCCTACAGGGCAGATCTGAAGACGATCTGGTGTTAGACTTGCGTCCAAGATATAAGATGCAAGGTAGCCCAGACGCAGAGTTCGCCACATCCTCGTTTGAGAAATAGGGGTTGCCACGTCTATGTCCAGTGGTCTTGAAAGAGTTAGAATTCTCTTAAGTTAAGAACCTCAAACCTGGGCTTTATGTACAAAACTCGCGTTTCAAGATCTAAGTACAGAGTTTGTCACACTCGCGTTCAAAGGACTTGTGACTTAGAATTAAAAGTTAGCTAGCGCGTGCTTCATCATGAAGTCTGAAAGACGCGACTACCAAATATGGAAGCATCAATCAGATTCAAGAGGAAATCAAGAGATCGAATTTCTTCAATGGACAGGAAAACAGAAACTCAGTGGGAGTGAGTATTTCATGACAATAAATGATTCCTACTCGAGGAAGAATTCTCTAGAAATTAAACTTTATTCATCAAGGCGCGACCGTAAAAGTACTTAAGGTGATGCTTTTTGATCTTGAAATCACTTGACAGTGATAATCTTTAAAAAAGATTAAAGGAAAGTATGGAAGCTTGTGTTCTTGCTGTTCATTGGAACACATCCCCTTGAAGGGAAGATAGACGAATCAAGACGAGGTCCCTCAGAGCGCATACTCTCAAAGGGAAATAGTCTAAATAATGGACTGTTAAGGGGGTGAGGCCTATTTATAGGTAAGCCATAAGGCTTACAATTAATGGCATAAAAATCAAAGCCATCAGCCTTAATTCCCGCTCAAACATCAAGTCCAATAAGGAGCTGACGCGTGGATTGCCACTTTGGGAAACATCGAAGGACACAAGTTCCCAATCATCAACGCCGATTTGGCATTAAAAGATCCAACAATATCTTTAAGATGGGCTGCAGTGATGCTTAGGAAGCGACGTCAGGCGCAGACTCAAAGGTCGTGCCACAAGTTCGCGACCTTTCATAAACCCGAGGGCTGCGTTCCTTTCATTCCTACTGAAGAGTCCACAACCGTGTCTCCTGAAGTGGTTCAGAGCCGTGTCTCCTTAGCGAGTTGGGTCCACCTTCCACGATTATTCAGGGATTGCGTCTTGAGTTCACACCCATTCACAAGTCTTGAAGGCTGCGTCCTGAACCTGAAGGCCGTGTCTCCTTTATCAAGAACGCAGGTTCGCTCTTCAAGATTGCGCCCTCTCAAGGGACCAAAGTCGTGTCTCTATTGAGTCAGAGTCGTATCCCCACCAACCAGCTGAAAACCCGCGCGTCATTCTTGTAGGGGCCAAAATCGCGTCTCTATTGCAAATGAAAGCCGCGTCTCAATCATGAACTCAGTACAGCCTGAGTTTGCGCCCTCTCAAGGGACCAGAATCGCATCTCTATTGAGTCAGAGCCGCGTCTCCACCAACCAGCTGAGACCCATATGTCATTCTTGAGGAACCTAAAACCGCATCTGCACTGCAAATGAGAGCCGCGTCTCGCTTAAGAACTCAGTGCAGCCTGAGTTTATTATTCATGGTCATACCCTATCAAAATAACTAAGGACTGCGTTTTCACAAACAGTCAAGGAGTACGACTATGAAAACTGAGTTCATCTAGGCAGCAAAAGAGTCTGAAAGGATAAAGACGAGACAAAATTTGAGAACTTTTATTATTTGACTCAAAAATGATTAAAGTAATACAAACACTCTTATTCAACAAATGGAGTGTTACAAAAAAAATGGGACGATACAAAAAAAGAGAAGAAGGCTAATAATCCTGCTTTGCCAAAGAACGGATTTGTTCTTGGAGGCGATGCATCTCGTGCTGACGTGCCTTTTTAGCTTCCACCAAAACTTGGACCCGCAACTCTTCCTCGGACAAAAATCTCTTTGTAGCCAGTTGTGTCCGAGAAGACTCCAACTTGAAGGAATGAGCAGTAAGATTTTCTTGAACCTGTGTCTTGGCAGCCTCTAACTCTTCCAGCCTTTTTCTAGCAATAGCAAGTTTCTGCTCATTAGCCTCAATCAAGGCTTGCGCCCTTGCAATAGTAATCCGAGCAGTGGTGATAACTTGCTCTGCACTCTAGATGATGATTTCAGATTCTTTTGAATTGCCAATCAGTCTTTGGTAGTCAGCTTTAAAGTGCTAGAGATGGCGGGCTTCTTTAGCCATTTGCTCCTCTATCTCCTTTCGCTTGTGTTCTTGAGCGGCGAGGAGCTTACTCAGTGTTGACCGAGCCTCATCCATTGAGCCAACATTCTCCAGGGTCTTGAGCTCCTTCAAGTGGCTCCCCAGCTGTTCAACTAGCATCAGACAAGCCCTAGCCTGCGAAGGACTCCCAGTGTGACTGATGTTCTCGATCTGATTCTCGAGAAACATCTAGGTAAACTCAAAGGAACTGCCCTCGAAAAGGACCAAGTCAATATAGGACCTCATGGAAGCAAAAAAATGTCGTACCATTTGACGTGCTAGCTCTTCCATGATATCATTAGCTGGAGATAACCCTACCGATGTACTCCCGGACCCCTTTTCCATGACAGAACGAGAGATAGGAACCAGTTCAACTTGTGCAGGGGTGAGACCGACAACAGGCTCGTCAGATACTGAGGTCGTCGCCAATACCTCCGAGACAATTATTGTTATAACAGTTCTCACAGCAACAGAAGCAACAACAAACTCCACAGCACTGGGCTCCCCGACCGAAATTTGAACTGTGCTATATTCTACGCCAATGCTTGCCGCGGGATCCTCTACTTGAGTTACCCCAGTGCTCTCTACAAACCACAACATTAAATGTCAGTGGTAATGATAAAAAGGAGAGTATCCAACATGTCAGTATTTTCTTATCAAGTTGAGGATCTGATGATGGCAAATCCCTGGATAAACCACTTGGGGATGAGGGCTCCCCGACCTCGACGGTTGCACCATCATGAAGCATCCTCGTATCGGGAGCTTCAAGGCCCTCCTGCTGGGCCAGCTCTTGGATCATCTCCTCAATATGAGAAGAAGTTGTGGCTTCACTACCGGCAGCCAGCCCTATAGAAGAAAGTCAAAAGGAAATGTTAGAACTCATTCCTAACTTGATGAGAAATCAGTTCAGGAGGACAAAGAAAATACCTTCAGTAGCGGCGATCCTTGCTATCGGCAAAATCGTCACAGGGACGTATCCCTGTATCTTTTCCTCTGAGATATGTGAGAATTTGTGTAATACCCCGTTTCCAGAATACGTACTTAGTTGCGTATTCAGCTTTTCGATCGTATTTTTTGATTTACTTTCCGTATTTGACCGATTTCAATTTCAAATATCATTTTCTAATATATTAGATTTTATATGATTTTCTGGAATTTTCTTGAATTAAAATGAATTTCTTCAAAACCGGTGTCGACCAGTGTCGCTGATCGATTCCTGAATTTTTATTTTCCAAACAGTTAGGAATTTCTAGAAAGTCCTTTAGGCTTTATTTCTTAGAATCCTGTTTTCTATCTAAATACTTTTTCTGAGAATTTTATGAATTTATGAAAATTCTAACGGAGTCGGTAGATAACTGATTCCGGGATTTTTAGTTTTAAAACTATAAAGTATTTCTTAAAAAGGATTTCACTATTAGTCTTCATATATTATTATTGATTTTTGGTGAAATTTTCGAGTCGTTCCGAGATACTTGAAATTCGGACGATTTCGGTAGTTTCCGAAATGTTTTCCGTATCTTAAACTTAACCCAGGAACCTGTGTTTCCGATATTTTCATTTTTGGAGATTAAGAAAATATCTTCATTTATCAAATTCTTTTCCTTTTTCTTTTTCTCTATTTTTCTTTCCTTCTTTCCTTCCACCAAATTCCCAAAATATCTTCCCAAAATATCAAACAAATTCCACCTCATTTCCCACCTACTTCCTCATTAATGCCACTCTCTCTCTCTCTCTCCCATGGCCGGCCAAGTGGCCAGGTGAGGGGCACCTCACCCCCTCCTTTTTGCAAAAACACCCTTCACTTCTATCTTATTACACCTCCTTCACAAAATCCCCATCATATTTAAACTCTTCCTTTACATTTTACTTCTCTTCTTCTCCACTCCAACAAAAGAGAAGCTCTCACCAACTCCCTCATCCTTCTCAACCTCAACCCTAACTCCAAGAACACCTCAAGATCTTCACCTCTAGCTCAAGCAACTGATTTGGAGCTTGGATCGTAGCTCTTTTCGTAGCCAAGGATCACATAGGTGCCATTTGACGACCACACTCTTCCCGGACTCGTAAAGCTTCAATCAAACCTTTCCTAGTGAGTATATTTACTCACCAAGACTTGTCTAATTCCTAGTCTATTTGTGTTTTCAAATCTTGTATACTTTTGTCTTCAAAATCATGTTAATTGACCATCAAACAAAACCCTAGAAATCTGTTCTGTTCCCTGTTTTCCCACGATTAGTCGACTTGACCTAGGGGCTAGTCGACTAGAAACCCTTAGTCTAAACTTAACCTTTGCTGATTTTCACAGTTTTAGTCGACTAGACCAAATTATTAGTCGACTTGAGACCCCTAGTCGACTAACCATTTCCAATTAGTCGACTAGTTTTTCCTGAATCGGATACCCGACTCTCTGTTGTACAGTATTAGTCGACTACAAATCCCTGTTAGTCGACTTACGTATCTATTAGTCGACTACCCTTTCAACCCTAGTCGACTAACTACTCCTGGAACTGAAAACCAACTCTCTGGAACCCAGTATTAGTCGACTAGTCCGGACTGTTAGTCGACCTACCCTGGTTATTAGTCGACTACTCCTTCCAATTAGTCGACTAATTCTGGCAATATGTTTTAGTTGATTTCTTTCTTGAATTCGGATCTTATCATGGGTTCATGCGCTATGTATTATTGTTACTTGTGCTTCATGACTGCTACCTCATGACATGTTACTTGATGGATCTCACCACTTGTTACACCATGACTTGTTATTACATATTCTTGCTTTATAACTTGTTAAATAGTGAATATCACCTTTTATCATGCTATCTCTTAAACCAAGCATGATGCACTTGACTTTTATATAAAATGGACCAATTTACACATGGGTCGGGGGAAACAAGCGGATATCGATATGTGTTCGTGTTTACAGTGGCATTAGGTATATTGTACAATTATATTTCCGGTCTGACCTGAGGGCCTCCAGGGGACCGAGGGGAGTGCTTGCTCCCTCTTCCTGATACAGTCATGACAAAGGGCATACATAAGTCCCTCCTGATAGGCCTTGCGGCTGGTTCCGTCATCAAGCAACGGAACACCCTGGACCGTGGTCCCGGGTATGCACGGGACCCACTGTAAACATAGTTCGTCGATACAACCGCTGTTTCCAATAACAACCTTGCTTTACTAGGATATGGATCTATGTGCTCTGGGACGCTGGGTCACATAGTTAAATATCACAGTAAGACAAGTAATAATAATAAGACGTTAACTGTAGATTCATTGTATGAGGATTTTATCTCTTCATGCTTTTCATACTTGTTAGTTGATATTCCTTATAACTGTTTCATCATTCCTTATTCATGTTCCTTAGCCACTTGGCTATAGTTGTTTATTGTTATATGTCTTGATTCCTTGGAATTGCACATTCAGATTCTGAAGCTTGGAACGAAGTGGAGCCATCCACAGAGGACCTAGCTTACCTTAGTGAGCAGGCGGATTAGTTCCAGTCCCCTCGTGCCAGACTTACCTTTTGACTCACGAGATCTTCTTTCTACTTGTGAGCTTTTTGTATACATATTTGTATATATTTCTTTTGGACTTGGTTATGATGTAATACACATGTAATGTGTAATACTTTATAATATCCTGCGATAACTTTGTATGTGTACTTCTTGTGTTGGCATATGTATGAATACCACGCTTTGTCGTGTACTCTGATCCTTGTTGTACTTTTATGCTTAGTGTATATGCGTGGGGGCAATTTATGGCCTACGTATATACGTCGCAGTGACGTCCCCGTATCCGTGGAACGGGGCGTTACAGGTTGGTATCAGGGCCTAGGCTCTCAAACCTAAAGTACAATCAAGCAGCAAATTACTGAAATTTGCTAATGCCAACTACAATATACAAAGTTATTAAGTCCTTCTTGATTCCTTCCTTGATTCATTCCCTTGTATCCTAAACTCCTTCCATTTGTTTCCAAATTCCAGTTATCTTTTCCCAACTCGGTATGGAGAGGAGAACGGGTAGAAACCACTCCGGGCAAGCGTCGAATGGACCCACGGGAGAGAATGTGGATATTCTGAGGGTCATTCAGACGATGATGGAAAACCAGCAGCAGCAGACGGAGCTTCTCCGGCAAGAGTTGACAGCTCCAAAAGAACAGAGGCCGGGGAACATTTCAGATTTCAGAAGGCTGCAGCCAGCTATATTCACGGGAGAAGAGAAGCCCTTGGATGCTGAACAATGGTTGACAGATACCACAGATCTGCTGAATGCAGCCAGGGTACCAAAGGAGAACCAAGTTGAGGTCGCCAAGATACGGTTGAAAGATGTAGCCAGAACTTGGTGGCTCGCTGAAGAGGCCAGATTGGAGAAGCCTGTCACGTGGGACACGTTCTCCAAGAGCTTTTATAGCAGGTTCTTCCCTGCTACTGCTCAGAAGGACATGGAAGAGCAGTTTATCAGACTCCAGCAGTGGAACAAGTCCGTGGACGAGTACGCCGCGGAGTTTCTCAGACTTAGCCGCTTTGCTCCGTACATGGTGACTGATGAGGAGAAGCGGGCTAGTAGATTCCAGCAGGGCTTGCAGATGGACATTCAGATGTTCTTGATGCCCCAGCAGCTGAAGACTTATTCAGAGGTTCTCACCATAGCTCGAGAGGTGGAGCGTGGGTTAGAGAAGAAGCAAGCCAACCAGATGAGGAACCAAGCCATGAAGAGGCCGTTTGCACCAATGGGAAGAGGAGGCCCATACAGAGCAGCTAAAGTTCAGGCCAGGCAACCATTCAGACCAGCTCCTTACCAGATGGCTCAACCAGGTCCTATCTGCAACTTTTGTCAGAAACCCGGACATTCTCAGCAGAATTGCCGGAGGGCAAATGGATTGTGTTTGGTGTGTGGGTCCCGAGACCATGCAGTAGAGACCTGTCCACACAGGAGAATTGGGTTTGCCAACCAAGCTTTGCCGGCACCTCAAGGACCGAATGGACAGAGAGTAATTCCAGGGCCACTTGGGCAGAGGAACCTGGGACCGGTGATGAGGAGAGCTCTTCCCCTTCCTCCACAGCATGTTGTTCGCCCAGTCCAGAGAGGAGCCAGGACTGCAGCAGGGCGTGGTAGAGGTCAGGCTTACAATTTGTCAGCAGCAGAGGCTGAGACATCTGAAGAGGTGATAACAGGTACCATCAGAGTTCATTCTAAACCTGTCCTCGCTCTCTTTGATTCCGGTGCTTCCCATTGTTTTATCTCAGACCATTTTGTGGCATTGCATTCTATACCTGTTAGATCTTTAGACCACAAATGGGATATTAGTACTGGGAATGGAGTAGTCGTATCTTCTAGAGTTTGTACTGATTGTCCAGTAGAACTTTGTGATAAGACCTTGGCCATAGATATGCTCGTACTAGATACCAAAGGGTACGACGTAATCTTAGGCATGACCTGGCTCAGTCAGTACCATGCAGTTATTGATTGTAGGGAGAAGAAGATTATTTTCAGGATCCCTCATCAACCGGAGTTCCAATTTAGTGGGGAAGTAAAGTCTACCAAGGGAAAGACTCGGATGACTACTTCGGAGGTTCAGAAGCAGAAGGTACCGGTGTGGGATGAATTCCCAGGAGTGTTTGCTGAGATCTCAGGACTGCCACCTGACAGGGTGATCGAGTTCTCCATTGACACAGTTCCAGGAGCAGCTCCTATATCCAAGGCTCCGTACAGGATGGCACCGACAGAGTTAGAGATTCTGAAGAAGCAACTGCAGGAATACTCAGACAAAGGATTGATTAGACCAAGTACTTCACCATGGGGAGCTCCAGTACTGTTGGCGAACAAGAAGGATGGTGGTAAGAGACTTTGTATTGATTATAGGGAATTGAACAAAGTTACCATCAAGAACAAGTATCCCTTACCCAGGATTGATGACCTGTTTGATCAGCTTCATGGAGCTTGTGTATTCTCTAAATTGGATTTACAATCGGGTTACCATCAGCTGAGGGTGAAGAAAGAGGATATCCCGAAGACTGCATTCAGGACCCGTTATGGCCACTATGAGTTTCTAGTTATGCCTTTCGGAGTCACTAATGCCCCTGCAGTTTTCATGGATTTTATGAACCGAGTGTTCTCGCCCTATCTGGATCAGTTTGTTGTTGTTTTTATAGATGACATCCTGATCTATTCAAAGAACAACAGGGAGCATGCAGAACACTTGAGGATTGTGTTGCAGACTCTCCAGCAGGAGCAGCTTCATGCTAAGAGGAGCAAGTGTGATTTCTGGTTGGACAGCATAGCCTTCCTTGGACACATAGTTTCAGCAGAAGGAATTTCAGTTGACCCCAGCAAAGTCCAGGCAGTGAGGGATTGGCCAATTCCAAGGACGGTGACTGAGATAAAGAGTTTTCTTGGACTAGCCGGATATTACAGACGCTTTGTCCAAGATTTCTCTAGGATTGCAGCTCCGTTGACCAAGCTCACCCGGAAAGGGGAAAGGTACATTTGGACAGAGGAGTGTACCGCAGCATTTGAGCAATTGAAGCAGAGACTCATTTCAGCTCCAATCTTAAGGACTCCCTCAGGGAGAGGAGGGATGGTCATATTCAGTGATGCATCAGGGAAAGGCCTGGGGTGTGTACTAATGCAACATGATCATGTCATAGCATATGCATCTAGGCAACTGAAGACTCATGAGCGGAATTACCCAACTCATGACTTGGAGCTAGCAGCTGTTATATTTGCCTTGAAGATCTGGAGGCATTATCTTCTGGGAGATAAAGTGTTGATATACACGGATCACAAGAGCCTCAAGTATATCTTCTCACAGAAAGAGTTGAACATGAGGCAGAGGAGGTGGCTCGAACTGATGGCAGACTATGATATTGACTTGCAATATCATCCAGGCAAGGTCAACACAGTTCCAGATGCACTGAGCAGGATGCCAGAGAATAGAGTGCTTGTCCAGCTTACTCAGCAGAAGGAGTTGATTCAAGACATCATCAGATTGGACTTGATGTTGGTACAAGGAGGTGATAAGGCAGGACAGTTCATGACTTTGCAGATTCAGTCAACATTGATAAATGAGATCAAGGAAGCTCAAAAGGAAGATCCCAGATTGCAGAAATTCCGAGCTCAGGTAGAGGCTGGATTGAGGACTGATATCTGTATTCATCCAGATGGTGCTTTGTATTATGGTAGCAGGATTTGTGTTCCCCAAGGAGAAATTAGACAGAAGGTTCTAGCAGAGGCACACAGTTCAGCTTATTCTATACACCCAGGGGGAACCAAGATGTATCTGGACTTGAAGAAGCAGTTTTGGTGGAATGCTATGAAAAGGGAGATAGCTCAGTTTGTAGCCAAGTGCTTGGTGTGCCAGCAGATAAAGATAGAACATCGGAGATCAGCTGGACTTCTTCAACCTTTGCCGATACCTGAATGGAAGTGGGAGCACATCACTATGGATTTTGTTACGGCATTACCCGAAGTCCTAAGGGTAATAATGCCGTGTGGGTAATCATTGATCGCCTCACCAAGTCAGCCCACTTCATACCATTCAGGGTGGGTCAGTCGACAGAAGTTTTGGCAGACAAGTACATGAAGGAGATAGTTCGTCTACATGGAGTTCCAGTTAGTATTGTTTCAGACAGAGACACCAGATTCAGATCTCATTTCTGGGAAAGTCTCCAAGAGAGTCTGGGAACTCGTCTGAAGTTCAGTACTTCATATCATCCTCAGACAGACGGACAATCAGAGAGGACCATCCAGATTCTTGAGGATATGCTAAGGGCTTGCATGATTGAGTTCAAGGGATCATGGGAAGATCATCTTCACTTGGCGGAGTTTTCTTATAATAACAGCTACCAGGCAAGTGTCAAGATGGCACCCTTTGAAGTATTGTATGGAAGAAAGTGTAGATCACCGATCTGTTGGGATGAGGTCGGTGAGAAGACACTTTTGGGGCCAGAAATCCTGATTCAGACAACAGAGAAAGTCAGGATCATCAGAGACCATCTCAGAGCAGCACAGAGTCGGCAGAAGAGTTGGGCTGACACTCAGAGAAGGCCATTGGAATTCCA
This sequence comes from Agave tequilana, assembly GCA_038442645.1. Lineage (NCBI taxonomy): Eukaryota > Viridiplantae > Streptophyta > Magnoliopsida > Asparagales > Asparagaceae > Agave > Agave tequilana. The sequence goes on along the minus strand of JAVJIF010009306.1, from coordinate 49,248 downwards.
GGCCGGAGACCATGTGTTTTTGAAGATATCACCCACCAGAGGAGTAATCCGGTTCGGTGTTCGTGGAAAGCTTAGTCCGAGATATATCGGCCCATTCGAGATTTTGGACCGAGTGGGAGATGTGTCTTATAGATTGGCGTTACCGCCATCTTTGGATGAAGTTCACAATGTTTTCCACGTGTCTCAGTTGCGGAAGTATGTCAGGGATGATAGTCATATTTTGGATCATTCCGAACTGGAACTACAATCGGATTTGTCATATCAGGAGCAGCCGATGGCCATACTGGATAGAAGTGTGAAGACACTGAAGAACAAGGCTATACCATTAGTGTTGGTGTCTTGGAACAGACATGCGCCAGGAGAGGCCACTTGGGAACGAGAGGACGTTATCCGTGAGCGTTACCCTCAACTCTTCACATCTTGATTTGGTAAGACTCTTTCCTTCTATTCTTCTCTACCGTTATCTTCCATCTTATCCTTCTCTATCTGTTACTTTTCCTGTTACCTTTCACCTTATGAAATTTCGAGGACGAAATTTTTGTAAGGTGGATGGATTGTAATACCCCGTTTCCAGAATACGTACTTAGTTGCGTATTCAGCTTTTCGATCGTATTTTTTGATTTACTTTCCGTATTTGACCGATTTCAATTTCAAATATCATTTTCTAATATATTAGATTTTATATGATTTTCTGGAATTTTCTTGAATTAAAATGAATTTCTTCAAAACCGGTGTCGACCAGTGTCGCTGATCGATTCCCGAATTTTTATTTTCCAAACAGTTAGGAATTTCTAGAAAGTCCTTTAGGCTTTATTTCTTAGAATCCTGTTTTCTATCTAAATACTTTTTCTGAGAATTTTATGAATTTATGAAAATTCTAACGGAGTCGGTAGATAACTGATTCCGGGATTTTTAGTTTTAAAACTATAAAGTATTTCTTAAAAAGGATTTCACTATTAGTCTTCATATATTATTATTGATTTTTGGTGAAATTTTCGAGTCGTTCCGAGATACTTGAAATTCGGACGATTTCGGTAGTTTCCGAAATGTTTTCCGTATCTTAAACTTAACCCAGGAACCTGTGTTTCCGATATTTTCATTTTTGGAGATTAAGAAAATATCTTCATTTATCAAATTCTTTTCCTTTTTCTTTTTCTCTATTTTTCTTTCCTTCTTTCCTTCCACCAAATTCCCAAAATATCTTCCAAAATATCAAACAAATTCCACCTCATTTCCCACCTACTTCCTCATTAATGCCACTCTCTCTCTCTCTCTCCCATGGCCGGCCAAGTGGCCAGGTGAGGGGCACCTCACCCCCTCCTTTTTGCAAAAACACCCTTCACTTCTATCTTATTACACCTCCTTCACAAAATCCCCATCATATTTAAACTCTTCCTTTACATTTTACTTCTCTTCTTCTCCACTCCAACAAAAGAGAAGCTCTCACCAACTCCCTCATCCTTCTCAACCTCAACCCTAACTCCAAGAACACCTCAAGATCTTCACCTCTAGCTCAAGCAACTGATTTGGAGCTTGGATCGTAGCTCTTTTCGTAGCCAAGGATCACATAGGTGCCATTTGACGACCACACTCTTCCCGGACTCGTAAAGCTTCAATCAAACCTTTCCTAGTGAGTATATTTACTCACCAAGACTTGTCTAATTCCTAGTCTATTTGTGTTTTCAAATCTTGTATACTTTTGTCTTCAAAATCATGTTAATTGACCATCAAACAAAACCCTAGAAATCTGTTCTGTTCCCTGTTTTCCCACGATTAGTCGACTTGACCTAGGGGCTAGTCGACTAGAAACCCTTAGTCTAAACTTAACCTTTGCTGATTTTCACAGTTTTAGTCGACTAGACCAAATTATTAGTCGACTTGAGACCCCTAGTCGACTAACCATTTCCAATTAGTCGACTAGTTTTTCCTGAATCGGATACCCGACTCTCTGTTGTACAGTATTAGTCAACTACAAATCCCTGTTAGTCGACTTACGTATCTATTAGTCGACTACCCTTTCAACCCTAGTCGACTAACTACTCCTGGAACTGAAAACCAACTCTCTGGAACCCAGTATTAGTCGACTAGTCCGGACTGTTAGTCGACCTACCCTGGTTATTAGTCGACTACTCCTTCCAATTAGTCGACTAATTCTGGCAATATGTTTTAGTTGATTTCTTTCTTGAATTCGGATCTTATCATGGGTTCATGCGCTATGTATTATTGTTACTTGTGCTTCATGACTGCTACCTCATGACATGTTACTTGATGGATCTCACCACTTGTTACACCATGACTTGTTATTACATATTCTTGCTTTATAACTTGTTAAATAGTGAATATCACCTTTTATCATGCTATCTCTTAAACCAAGCATGATGCACTTGACTTTTATATAAAATGGACCAATTTACACATGGGTCGGGGGAAACAAGCGGATATCGATATGTGTTCGTGTTTACAGTGGCATTAGGTATATTGTACAATTATATTTCCGGTCTGACCTGAGGGCCTCCAGGGGACCGAGGGGAGTGCTTGCTCCCTCTTCCTGATACAGTCATGACAAAGGGCATACATAAGTCCCTCCTGATAGGCCTTGCGGCTGGTTCCGTCATCAAGCAACGGAACACCCTGGACCGTGGTCCGGGTATGCACGGGACCCACTGTAAACATAGTTCGTCGATACAACCGCTGTTTCCAATAACAACCTTGCTTTACTAGGATATGGATCTATGTGCTCTGGGACGCTGGGTCACATAGTTAAATATCACAGTAAGACAAGTAATAATAATAAGACGTTAACTGTAGATTCATTGTATGAGGATTTTATCTCTTCATGCTTTTCATACTTGTTAGTTGATATTCCTTATAACTGTTTCATCATTCCTTATTCATGTTCCTTAGCCACTTGGCTATAGTTGTTTATTGTTATATGTCTTGATTCCTTGGAATTGCACATTCAGATTCTGAAGCTTGGAACGAAGTGGAGCCATCCACAGAGGACCAAGCTTACCTTAGTGAGCAGGCGGATTAGTTCCAGTCCCCTCGTGCCAGACTTACCTTTTGACTCACGAGATCTTCTTTCTACTTGTGAGCTTTTTGTATACATATTTGTATATATTTCTTTTGGACTTGGTTATGATGTAATACACATGTAATGTGTAATACTTTATAATATCCTGCGATAACTTTGTATGTGTACTTCTTGTGTTGGCATATGTATGAATACCACGCTTTGTCGTGTACTCTGATCCTTGTTGTACTTTTATGCTTAGTGTATATGCGTGGGGGCAATTTATGGCCTACGTATATACGTCGCAGTGACGTCCCCGTATCCGTGGAACCGGGGCGTTACAATTTGCTTGTGTCAGGAAGAGCGGGTTCATCGCCTAAATTGACTCCTTCGCCAGAATAATATCCACGTTCTTTAGACGATAAAGACGATAACTCAACACAAGAAGTTTCAGCGATCGAGGCTTTACCACTGAATACCCCAGTAGTAGAGCTGGGATCGATAACCCCCGAGGTGGCATCAATACACTGGGAGACCCAGGTTGTTGCACCTCCACCCTTCTCTCATGAACTGAAGAAGGTCCAGGCTGAGTTGAAACTCCTGAAATCTCAATGCCATCCCTCCCCATCAAGTCAACTTCAGGTCGCTCGACCTCTTCAGCCATGATGGGTTCATCCGCGTGCTCTCCCTTCTCTAGGATCACGGGACCCCTACTGCGCAGACCGCGGGAGCGAAGGACGGGGACTTCTTTCTCCTCTTCTTCTTCCTCTCCCTGCTCCTCAACACTAGGAGGAACTACCTTGGGCATCGAAGCTTTAGCCTCCGATTCCCTCCTAGCCTTCTTCGGGATAGGCTCACCCTAGGAAGCAGAGTCGCTAGAATGTTTTGAAAAACACCTAGAGGGGGGGGGGTGAATAGGTGTGATTGCTAATCTAAGATCTTTTTAAACTTTAATTAAATGAGTGATGCAACGATCTCTCAAAACACGACTAAGAGCCGAATACCCCTTGCGAGGTTCTGAACTCCTTCCTCCCAATTCCCCTTAAAATGGGTTAGAGGTGCGCAATGCAACCGTGTTGTATTGAGGTGTGATCGATCAATGCCAAGTATGATGATGAAAAATGAAATGCACACAATGTAACACAACAAGTATAGCAAGTAAAGTAAACAAGACAAGATTGCACAAGTAGAGGGTTAGTTCTCAAGCAAATAATTCAAGACAATATAAAGCAAGAGAAATGTAAAGCAAGAATAACGCAAAGGCAATCGCAAACAAGATGATTTGTTTCGAGGTTCGAGCACACTTGCTCTAGTCCCCGCCTTCACCTCCGTGAAGGGTTTCCACTATCCACCGAGGATGCCTTTACAATTGGTCTACCGAAGACCGAGCACCGAGCTCCACCAAGTACAAAGGACCTCTACCGAAGAGGTTGCTCCACAAGGAAAGGAATACAAGAACAAAGTGATCAACAACAAGATCACTACACTATTTCTTAAACTCTTTTACAAACACTCTCACTTCAATTACAACTTCACTATAGAATGAGTATAGGATTTTTGGCTCTATGAAGTGTGGTGAGAAAAACTTCAGTTGTAGAGTGATATAGAGAATCAAACACAACTGAAAAACAATCTTGAAAGAGTAGGAATTGAAAGCTTTAAACAAATTTCTTTTCTCTTTTGAAAACACCAAAACTTGAGGATTTTTCTAAGTGATATGAAGGAGAGACTTCTCCTCTATTTATAGGGTTGGAAATAAGTTAAAAACATTTTCTTTTCACCTAATTCAACCTGCAAAAGCACCCCAACAACTCTCCAAAAGTCTGTTAAAACAGAAAAAGAAAACAGATTTTCAGAAAATCCCAAAGAGGAAAGAGCCGTTGCTAAGTTGCAGGCTTGGCGGTCGACCGGTCCAGTCGACCGCCAGCCTAGCTGGAAGTAGCCGTTGGCTCCCGGTCGACCGGTCCGGTCGACCGACCCAAAAGGAGGAAACACAGTTTCCTTCTTCCGGTCGACCGGTCCGGTCGACCGAAATATCCCGAGAGCAGAATGCTCTCCGTCGGTCGACCGGTCCGGTCGACCAACGGACATGCACAAACAGTGCATGTCCAGACACAGCGCCGGTCGACCGGGCCGGTCGACCGATGTTGCCTGAAACTGAAAAACTGGGCTGTTTTGAGTTAGAAAAATTTTGATAAATATTTTAAAAATAAATATGGCTAAGTATTATGCAGAAAATAGTTTATACACATGTTTTAAACAAGTTTTTCAGGATATAAAGCTTTGGTACATGTATATATAAACTAAGGCATAAAACTTAGAAATAACCATTTTCAATAACTATTTTCAAAACATAGGAAATACATGAAACAAGTGTGTGTGCAAATCCTAGAGCCAAATTTCCTATATTCAAACTTTAACATTCTAAACTTACAAACTTCTAAAGGACTTCAAAGCTATTCTTCAAGGTGGGCTATCTTCACTTGATCTTCAATGTTGCAACTTGAGCCCAAATTGAATTGTCTTAAGTCCAAAAACCTTGTATTTGAGTGAGAGTACTTCTAGTATGATAATAAACCTGAAACACACTTAAACAACAATTGTTATTAGTACAAATAACTAATATGTTTTGTAATCATCAAAATACACTAAACAAGGGTGATTGTAACCTTGGGCCAACAATCTCCCCCTTTTTGATGATGACAAAACATATAGGTTATTGAAACAAATAAAGGAGGAAAAGCTTGGAAAGCTCCCCCTCAAACAATGCTATGTATTTATCATGAATATGAAAAGCTATGTAAGCATACATAAAGCATTTAACAAACACAAACTTTCTTTTTCTTCATGAAATGAAACTCAAATAGTATCAAACTTAGAAAGTTTAAACTTAAACACTTATTTTTCAAATATCAACAAACTTACTTATTATTATTATTCTCCCCCTTTTTGTCATACATCAAAAAGGGTTAAAACAAAATTTTAATTTTAAGAATCTATAATACAAACATTCAACTCACCACAAATAAATGAAAATCTAGCATAATCTAAAGGTTTAGTGAAAATATCGGCAAGTTGAAAATCGGTAGAAACATATTCAATAACAATATCACCTTTCTCATAATGATCTCTAAGAAAGTGATACCTAATGTCAATGTGTTTGGTTTTACTATGTTGATTTGCATTCTTTGTCATGTGAATAGTACTAGTATTATCACAAAATATTTTAACATGATCAAAGTGTAAATCATAGTCAAGGAGAGTATGTTTCATCCAAAGAACTTGTGCACAACAAGCTCCGGCCGCAACATACTCCGCCTCGGCGGTTGATAGGGCTACCGAATTTTGCTTTTTGGAAGACCAAGATACAAGACAATTACCTAAGAATTGACATGTTCCACTTGTGCTCTCCTATCTACCCTACAACCCGCATAGTCGGCATCCGAAAAACTCTTCATTTCAAATAATCCGGTTTTAGGATACCATAAACCCATTTCAATAGTGCCCTTAAGGTATCTAATTATGCGTTTAACCGCTATTATGTGAGATTCTTTAGGACAAGATTGAAAACGTGCACAAAGACAAACGGAAAACATAATATCCGGCCTACTAGCCGTCAAATAAAGCAAGCTACCAATCATGCTACGGTATAATTTAATGTCTACACTTTTACCTTGTTCATCCTTGTCAAGCTTTGTAGTTGTTGCCATGGGAGTTTTGCTTACTCTTGATCCTTCAAGCCCAAACCTTTTGATTAGTTCCTTTGTGTACTTGGCTTGATTGATGAAGATCCCATCCTTCCTTTGCTTGATTTGGAGTCCAAGGAAATAGTTGAGCTCCCCCATCATAGACATTTCAAATTCATCCTTCATGCATGACTCAAAAGCTTTGCAAAGAGATTCATTAGTAGAACCAAAAATAATATCATCTACATAAATTTGCACAATAAAAATGTCATTTTCTACATGTTTTGTAAACAAAGTTGTATCAATTTTGCCTTTCTTAAAACCATTTGAAATCAAAAAGGAGGAAAGTCTTTCATACCAAGCCCTAGGGGCTTGTTTTAAACCATAAAGAGCTTTATCTAATTTAAAAACAAAATCCGGATGTGTAGGATCAACGAACCCGGGGGGTTGTTCAACGTACACCTCCTCTTCAATAAATCCATTTAGAAAAGCACTTTTAACATCCATTTGAAATAATTTGAAATCTTTATATGAGGCAAATGCTAGTGTCATCTGTATGGCTTCAAGCCGTGCTACGGGTGCAAAGGTTTCTTCAAAATCGATCCCTTCGATTTGAGTGTAACCTTGGGCAACTAACCTAGCCTTGTTTCTAACTACATGACCCGATTCATCCAACTTATTCTTAAAGATCCACTTAGTACCAGTTGGTCTATCGTGGGGCCTAGGAACAAGGTGCCAAACTTGGTTGCGCTCAAATTGATTGAGCTCCTCTTGCATGGCTAGCAACCAATATGAATCGGCCTCGGCTTCGAGCACATTTTTGGGTTCTATGTGTGAAATAAATGCAAAGTAGCCACAATAATCTTGAATTTTAGAGCGAGTAGTTACCCCTTTTGATACTTCACCTATGACGAGGTCCTTGGGATGATGTGGATTGTATCTCCAATCCTTTGGTAGTGGTTGAGTAGACTCCACCTCATGTGTTTGATTTTCATTACCTTGTGCCTCTTCCACTTTAGCTTTGCTTCCTTCATCATCCTTTGGTTTGTCTCCCATAGTAGAAGCATCCTCCAAGGTCACTTTCTCCATACCTTCATCCAATGCATCTATTTCTACAACATTCTTAACAAACTTGTTAGATTCCTCAAACTTAACATGAATAGACTCTTCAATAGTCAATGATGATCTAATGAAAACTCTATAAGCCTTACTAGTATTTGAGTAACCTATAAAAATAGCCTCATAAGATTTAGGATCAAATTTTCCCAAATTATCTTTTGTATTTAAAACAAAACATTTGCATCCAAAAACTTTGAAATAAGAAACATTTGGTTTTCTAGAAAAGTACATTTCAAAAGAAGTTTTAGTAGTATTTTTACATAAGAAAACACGATTTGATATGTAGCATGATGTATTAACGGCCTCGGCCCACAAATAATGTGGTAGACCGTATTCACTAAGCATTGTCCTAGCCATCTCTTGTAATGTTCTATTTTTCCGTTCAACTACTCCATTTTGTTGTGGAGTTCTAGGACAAGAAAGTTCATGCTTTATTCCATGTTCATCACAAAAAGTGGTAAAGGGTTGGTTAATGAATTCACCTCCTCTATCACTTCTTATTCTCAAAATCAAAGAATCCTTTTCTTTTTCAACTCTTTTCTTAAAAGTTTGGAAATACGAAAATGCTTGGTTTTTGTGTTCAAGAAAGAAAACCCATGTAAATCTTGAAAAATCATCAACCAAAACATAAGCAAATCTATTCCCACTTAAACTTTTGGTTTGTGTAGGGCCAAAAAGATCCATATGGATTAACTCCAAAGGACGTGATGTCATGATATCCTTAATTGACTTGAAAGAAGACTTAGTTTGTTTCCCAATTGACATGCGTCACAAACTCGGTCCTTTTCAAAATTCAAGTAAGGAATACCTTTCACCATTTCCTTTGTGTTTAACCTTGAAATGTGATCAAAAGAAATATGCCCTAATCTCCTATGCCACAACCAAGAGTCATCATCGAGGGCTTTCAAACAAGTAATATTACAAGACATATTCAACATATCAATCATATAAACATTACTTTCACGAAAACCGGAAAATACACAAACATTAGAAGTTCTATCAATTACTTTACAAGAAACATTATCAAAAACAACATCAAAACCTTTATCACAAAGTTGACTAACACTCAAGAGATTATGCTTGAGGCCATCAACTAAAACTACATTTTCAATTAAAGGAGAGGTGCCAAGTTTTACATTACCAATACCGATGATTTTACCCTTGGCATCATCTCCGAAGGTGACGGTGCCACCTTCATGATATCTTGATAGGGTTGCAAAGTTGTTGATGTCCCAAGTCATGTGCCTTGAGCAACCGCTATCAAGATACCACAAACCTCTACGTCGTTGGGCTTTGGAAAGTACCTACATCATTTAAAACAATTGTTGACTTTGGTACCCAAACTTTCTTGGGTCCTTGAAAGTTAGTGTTACGAACCCAAACATTATGATGTGATGCACTTAGTCTATCATAACAAAAATTAGCTAAGTGTCCTTTCCGCCCACAATGTGAACATGAGTACACTTTTCTATACATGAAAGCATGATGTGTAGTGTGAGCATGTTTTGGGGTTTTGCCATGTTGTTTAGGTTGTGTAGCATGAACATGAACATGAGCATTTTTCTTTGGGGCTTGCTTCTTAGGAAACATAGCCTCAATTTTCTTCTTGTTAAATTCACAATTTTTCAAAACAACACTTAATGAATCTAATCTTTCCTTAAGCATAGAAACTTCATTAGAATCAATTAGTGGGGCCTTACCTTTGCAAGAAATCTTATATTTTTCAAAATCATTTTTAGTAGTGGTCAAGGTGGAAACCAAATCATCCTTTTCTTTTGTAAGAGTAAAAACTTGATGACTTAAAGATTCATTTTCCTTTTTCATTTTTAAATACTTTTTCTTCAAGAAATCATAATTTTGTGATAACTCAACAAAAGCTTCTCCTAGTTCATCCATGGAGAGTTCATCATCAAAAGGGGTGGAAGGGGTTACCTTGCTTGTGCTTTCATTGGCCATGAAGCACATGTTGGCGGTGTCAATCTCTTCTTCGGATTCGGTCTCCGAATCCCAAGTTGCCTTCATAGCCTTCTTCTTGTAAGGTTTCTTTGAAGTGGAAGGCTTTGCTTTTTCCGGACACTCCGCCACAATGTGTCCCGGTTTTTGGCAATTGAAGCATATGATCTTTCTTTCTTCTTTGCCTCCTTGCCATCTCCTTCTACCTTGGTACTTCGCCTTGTTGTACATCCTCCGGACATTCTTAACAAGGAGTGAGAGCTCCTCATCATCTTCTTCTTCATCATCTTCATCGGAATGTGTAGCTTGACTCTTGAAGGCGATAGTCTTCTTTTGGAGGGAGCCATATCCTCCCTTGCTTTCCTTTCCATCTCATGGGTTTTGAGGTTCCCAATGAGACCTATGAGCTCCATCTCTTCATTGTCATTGAGTTCCTTCAAGGTTGTAGCTTTAACTTCCCATGAAGGAGGAAGAGCCCGGATGATCTTCCTTACTCTTTGATCATTGTTGATATCTTCACCTAAAGAAGAGAGTCCATTAGTAATCTTGGTAAATCTTGTAACCATATCATCTATGGTTTCATTGTCTTGCATGCTAAATGTTTCATATTGAGACCGAAGAAGGTCAATCTTAGCCTTCTTTACTTGTGAGGTCCCCTCATGAGTGACTATCAAGTGTGACCAAATCTCAAATGCGGATTTGCAATGTATAACCCTAGCTATGTCATCATCATTTAGGGCTTGAAGAAGTGCATAGTGAGCTTTGGCATTGGCATCGAATTCCTTAGTCTCTATTTCGGACCAAGTGGATTCGTCACCAGGGGGTACACTAAAGGACTTAGTCACGGCCTTTGCAACTCGGCTACCTAGAGATTGCAAAAACACGGTCATCTTAACTTTCCATATGGGAAAGTTAAGTCCATCAAACTTAGGAGGGGTTTTAATTCCATCGGCCATTTTTACTATATGAATATGAATGAAATGATTAGCAAATTAGGATCTTCTCTAAGGTGGTTAAACCGAATCCTAGAGTCCAAGCTCTGATACCAATTGAAAAACACCTAGAGGGGGGGGTGAATAGGTGTGATTGCTAATCTAAGATCTTTTTAAACTTTAATTAATTGAGTGATGCAACGATCTCTCAAAACACGACTAAGAGCCGAATACCCCTTACGAGGTTCTGAACTCCTTCCTCCCAATTCCCCTTAAAATGGGTTAGAGGTGCGCAATGCAACCGTGTTGTATTGAGGTGTGATCGATCAATGCCAAGTATGATGATGAAAAATGAAATGCACACAATGTAACACAACAAGTATAGCAAGTAAAGTAAACAAGACAAGATTGCACAAGTAGAGGGTTAGTTCTCAAGCAAATAATTCAAGACAATATAAAGCAAGAGAAATGTAAAGCAAGAATAACGCAAAGGCAATCGCAAACAAGATGATTTGTTTCGAGGTTCGAGCACACTTGCTCTAGTCCCCGCCTTCACCTCCGTGAAGGGTTTCCACTATCCACCGAGGATGCCTTTACAATTGGTCTACCGAAGACCGAGCACCGAGCTCCACCAAGTACAAAGGACCTCTACCGAAGAGGTTGCTCCACAAGGAAAGGAATACAAGAACAAAGTGATCAACAACAAGATCACTACACTATTTCTTAAACTCTTTTACAAACACTCTCACTTCAATTACAACTTCACTATAGAATGAGTATAGGATTTTTGGCTCTATGAAGTGTGGTGAGAAAAACTTCAGTTGTAGAGTGATATAGAGAATCAAACACAACTGAAAAACAATCTTGAAAGAGTAGGAATTGAAAGCTTTAAACAAATTTTCTTTTCTCTTTTGAAAACACAAAACTTGAGGATTTTTCTAAGTGATATGAAGGAGAGACTTCTCCTCTATTTATAGGGTTGAAAATAAGTTAAAAACATTTTCTTTTCACCTAATTCAACCTGCAAAAGCACCCCAACAACTCTCCAAAAGTCTGTTAAAACAGAAAAAGAAAACAGATTTTCAGAAAATCCCAAAGAGGAAAGAGCCGTTGCTAAGTTGCAGGCTTGGCGGTCGACCGGTCCGGTCGACCGCCAGCCTAGCTGGAAGTAGCCGTTGGCTCCCGGTCGACCGGTCCGGTCGACCGACCCAAAAGGAGGAAACACAGTTTCCTTCTTCCGGTCGACCGGTCCGGTCGACCGAAATATCCCGAGAGCAGAATGCTCTCCGTCGGTCGACCGGTCCGGTCGACCGACGGACATGCACAAACAGTGCATGTCCAGACACAGCGCCGGTCGACCGGGCCGGTCGACCGATGTTGCCTGAAACTGAAAAACTGGGCTGTTTTGAGTTAGAAAAATTTTGATAAATATTTTAAAAATAAATATGGCTAAGTATTATGCAGAAAATAGTTTATACACATGTTTTAAACAAGTTTTTCAGGATATAAAGCTTTGGTACATGTATATATAAACTAAGGCATAAAACTTAGAAATAACCATTTTCAATAACTATTTTCAAAACATAGGAAATACATGAAACAAGTGTGTGTGCAAATCCTAGAGCCAAATTTCCTATATTCAAACTTTAACATTCTAAACTTACAAACTTCTAAAGGACTTCAAAGCTATTCTTCAAGGTGGGCTATCTTCACTTGATCTTCAATGTTGCAACTTGAGCCCAAATTGAATTGTCTTAAGTCCAAAAACCTTGTATTTGAGTGAGAGTACTTCTAGTATGATAATAAACCTGAAACACACTTAAACAACAATTGTTATTAGTACAAATAACTAATATGTTTTGTAATCATCAAAATACACTAAACAAGGGTGATTGTAACCTTGGGCCAACATGTTTGGCCACAGCCTGTCGACTCTTTTTAGCAGATTGCCCCTTAGGTGCTACTATCCTTGGCTCCATCCCTGTTTCCCCTCCTGTTTCCCTCTCGGCCGCCCTATACTCGTCCATACCTCACACACGTTTGTTAGACTCCAACTTGGTTTCATAAGATATCTTGATGCTCTTAATGCAAGAGGAATTTATTCTAAAATCAGGCATCCTACTAGCCAGGGAGTACCTTGTGCAGAAACAGAGGTTGGTATGACAATTGGGCGTCTTGTGAGGCAGGCTGAAAATAGCTTTTGTCCCTCCAGCTACACTGTAGTACTACGCCCGGCCACCTTCAAATAAATTTTTGCTGAAGCAGAGGCCAGCGTTGGGGTTGCCGACATATAATTGATCATAGTCAAACTGCCGAGCAAAACGATTGGGCACATAAGGCTCGATTGTATATGTATCTTCTTGCCGGAAGATCAGATATCCAGGCCGGATATTGATCATCCACTAGAAGACTCCTGATGATAGCCTTGTGAAGTCATCTGGTCCCGCAAGGTCGACAAACTTATCCCTGTAGGATGCACTCGCAATCTCAAGGAAGCAACGGTCGAGCTGATAGTTCGAAATGCTCAGAATGGACTTCTGAACAAAGAACATATAGTAGTGAGACTAGCTCAAATTCTCCAGCTTCGCACGAAGGGAACGAAACCTTCAGAGAAAGGCACCGCCGTCATCAGTGAAGGGCAGTGCATAACGTACCAAGCCATCAAGTACGTATATGGAAGCTCGATCCTGGGGCTAGGGGTCTTCACTCTCGGCCTTCCCTCCGAATTGACCACTGGCCTGCCCTCAGAATCTACAATGGCCTCCACTTGGCACAGGATTTTAACCAGAGCTCGTAATCCACTCTAAATTCCAGCTACCATCGCTAGAAGGAGTGCGATAGACTCCCCGTAGGCAAGTAAGACCGCTGGTACACCACATCGGCAACGATTATTTCATGCGGCAGCGTTGGCACCACACAACGCTTCAGCCACAGCATAAGGAAGCCCGCCAATAGAGCCTGGTCAGAAATGGGAACTCGGGCCTGGTGATGAAAACTTTCAAAAACCGTATCAGGTCTGAAAGTGTCCTCATTCGACTCAGTGGTGTAAGAGCTTGTAGAGGCATTGATCCTCTCAACAATTTCCTCGTCAGTGCAAGGAGCCAGACTAGTCATTGGGCTATCCTTTTCATTTATATTGTTGAACAGATAGCCCGCTCAGGACATCTGCTTGACACCCCTATTCCTCTAGGAGGATATCTGCCCGCAAATGTGGAAGTGGCACAACATTTCCCAGTATGTCTCATACACTTGAGGGTCCTCTTTCCTCAAAAGGTGAAGCTCCTCAGAAGTTGGGACGTATTATTCATAAGGGACATCTCCTATAACTAGCCCCGAGACTTCATATAGCTCATGAAGAGCAAGCCCCATCTCTCCAGCAGGGGTAAAAAATGTGTCTGTCAGAAGATTATAATGTTCCAAGATGCCATAAAAATTGTGGGAACTCTGCGGGAGGCCATACTATATGGCCCTAACCGAATGGTATAATCCCACCTGTTGCAGCAGAGCCCCGAGCTCAACGAGAACAAATCCGACCATTTTACCCCACCATGATTTGTCGGTAGAATGGACCCATCCGAGCGGGCGAAAATCGACGGGAAAATCACCCCTAAATTTCAAGAACAGATTGATGAAGGTGACGGCAAGCTGAGGGGTTTCTCCTTTCGGATACTCAGGCCTGACTAACCCGGGAAATAAACTGAAGACATCTTTCCCATGGCCAGCAGGGTATGCTTCTGGCACCTAATCTGCTGAGAGACACGCCAGAGACAAACCGGGAAAGATTCCACTCCATCGTGCGATGAATAGACATATGCTGAAGATATGATAAGGAATACATCCTTTCCATATTGGGAAGAAAGAACCTCATGTCCCCTATCTGACGAAGCCACTTATAATCTCCGTCATACAGAATCCTATCATTCTCGTCAATGGCATCAGCAAAGAAGAAAGCAGGCTTCCTTAGCGGATTACAGGAATCCGTCTCGAACAGTCCATCAGAGATAATCTCCCGAAGGGTCACCATACTGGCCTTGGAGATCCTCTCCTTTCGCTCCTTTGACTTACCAGTAGTCACAGGAGAAGTCTTTTGAAGCACGAAGGTCAGATTACGATCGGCGCCACCTACGTGCCCAAAGTGGCACTTCTTGGACAAGAGGTTGGAAGAGTATCGCACTGTAAAGAAGACAACACTTAGTCAGGAATCTGAAAGAAAATGGCTAGATGTTTGAAATTCAAACGCAAAAATGAATACAGATGTGAAAATCAGCAAAATCCACGTATAGACTCAAAAATATGAGGTCTGCATGGAACTCGCATTTCAAAATCCATAACTTAGAAATTTTTCTAAGTGTTGGACTGAGACGCGAGAATCACTGAAACTTGCCCCTGATCTTAAAGACACGAGAATCATAGGAAGTCTACGTCGAACCTCTCATACTTAGAAAAATTCTGAGTATTGAGCTCAAAATGCAGGGCTCAATGAGGCCCGCGTTCAACAAATGGATACGGACTCAAGTTGATGAAGCAAAGACGCGAAGGTCATCAAACCTGCGTCTTGCCTACCAATTCAAAAGCTGTGTCTGAAAATCAAATACGGGCATGAGCCTCGCATTGACAGTTCACATTCAAAGAGACTTAAGAGTTAAGAGAACTCTTTAAGACTCTTCAATGGTGGAAAGCAGATCAGATGGTTTTACTACCTGAAATGGGGACCTCCTGCGTGGAAGGACTGCCCATTTGAGTCTCAGGAGCAGAAGCACTTGAGGACGAAGTAACATGCTTGGCTTTTGGTGCCATCGCAATCGTGAAATCGGTGTGGAAAAAACTTTAAGTTTTTCTTAACCCTCGATAAAAAGCTCAGCAAAGAAGAAGAAGAGTCTAATGATGACTCTTGAAAGACTGTTGTCTTTTATAGGCACAGTGATTCGAGCGTCAAAGGAAGAATGTCACCTCAACTCCGCCAGACACGTCGCAACGCGCCCAAAACGCGGGACTCGCATTTAAAAAAAACTGCGTCCCTCCAAAGGTCGCATCTCTTCAGCGAGACTAGAGCTGCGTCTAGTCAACAGGGTGAGAGCTGCGTCTTCACTTCAAAGATCGCGTCCCTCCATAGGCCGTGTTTCTTCAGTAAATTAATATATGCGCCCCCACTCTGAGTGAGAATTGCGTCTCTAGAGCAACATGACCCCTGCGTTTACAAGACTTACATTCAGTTTTTACTTCTGCAATCAGTTCAACAGTATACTGGCACAAGCAGACGACTTTTTACCCCTAGTTCAACAGTACACCAGCAATCAGCTCAGAGCACTGAGGAGGTCTGGACTACGTATCTGGACACTCACCACGATCATCTCTGGTGGCTTCAAAGGGTTTTACAGTACACTTACGAAGACCATACTCTAGACAAGATCAAGCTCAGAGTATCTCAAATGATTATCAGTTCAATCATGAGAAGTATGAATTCAACCAGAGTCCAAAGTATTTCGAAATCCGTCCCAGTCAACCGTGGAATATCGAAAACTTTGGAGGTGATTCTGTAGACTGTCTAAAAATTATTTGAAGACAAGTCATCAGAAAACAGAGTCCAAACTCCAGACGCAAAGCGGCACAGCCCCTAGCGCAACATCAAGACGTGAAAGTTGAAACTCGCGTCTTAATAACCAAGACGCAGAGCTCGAAAGCCGCGTCTCCGCACCAATGTAGTACCAAGACGCAAGGGTCGAAACCCGCGTCTCTGCCTTACTGCACTAGCCAAGATGCAGAGCTTGGAACTTGCATCTCAGACATCCTATCCAGATGCAGAGTCTGAAGCCCGCGTCTCACTTGAAGCTTAACGCAGAACTGGAAGTTCGCGTTTCTCAAGCATTACTTCAGCGACAAAACGTGAGGCTCAAAGCCCGCGTCTCGATTATTACTGCCCTCATTACTGGGTCAATTACTGCCCACGTAATGAGGGAGTTAACCCCATTATGGAGTATTTTTAGGGGACACTTTTACCCCTTGAAACCTCTATAAATAGCCCAGTTTGCTATGGAAGAGGGATCGGAGAAATCTGGTCAGAAAAATTTCAGTTGTAAACCGTAAAAGGGCCAAGATCTCCAGCTAAAAGAAAAAAGAGAGTTCAACTCTTCTGACAACTTGCTACGTACAAGTTTGTTTTTACCTATGGTCTCTTTGAGATTCTTATTGGACAGAAGCTGTGTTACTTCGTCCACCATCCAAAGAGAAGATTCCCAAGAGGTCTTGACGTTCACCCAGTCAACAGAAAACAAGATTCACTTTCTATCGCCACATCAAGAACCCAGCACTGAACAAAGGAGAGATTTGAGCTTAAATATTTTCCCTCTCTTGTAATTAGATTATTGATCTGTTTTAATTTTCTTTACAATCAAATAAAGAATTTACACGCCCCTTCAATTTTCTAACCAAACAAGGAGTGTTGTACCCTTATTTGTAACCTGAATTTCGTGAATTTGTATTGAGAGTTCTAGAGTTAGTTTGTTTGATGAAATTTTATGACCGAGTGTGTAATTTCTCTATTTTGGATCTTCGGATTACTTTGTAACCCTTGTGAAGTTGTTTGAATAAGATCTCCCTTCTGGCCTGAAGACGTAGACAAGTTGTCGAACCTCATTAAGCCGTTTGTTCTCACTTTCTCTCTTTAGTTGTTTGGTTCGTGCTATATTGGTTTGTGATTAACTCGGCGTTGGAACGCTGATCTTGATGATTGACATGTCATGTTGTTGGAATTCCTCTGGAGGGCACAACATATACATCACACATCCGACAATCAGTATCTGTATGTCTTATCCCCTCGTTTGTAATATGTATCATTCCTTGGGTCCTGGTCCTGTTATATTTCTACGTATATTTATATTATCTATATACTTTTATAGTATGTCCCCATTCCCGTATGCATGTGTATTCCTCCTTTGTGTAAATAATACCCCATCACACATGTGACTGACACACACGCGGGCGACCAACGTTTCTCTTTCTCTCTCTCTCTCTCTCTCTCTCTCTCTCTCTCTCTCTCTCTCTCTCTCTGTGTGTGTGTGTGTGTGTGGGTGTGTGTGACCGCGGTGTTGCTCGTGTAAAATATAACGCTACAATAAGCTAATAAAACATTATAAAACCAACAAAGGCCATACAGCGTTAGACTAACAAACTAATACAATCCCAACATGGGCAGAAATGATCGATACTTAACAAAAGCAATCAATTTCCGCTATATAATTCAAGCAACCAAATAGGTTTCATTCAAATATATAATGAAAGAATACAAAAGCAATACAATCTCTCATTTCAGCAGTGATTCAACAATATCACACCAAGTTCTCGTGAACCCATTATCAGCAGTCGCATTACTCACCAGCTTCAACCCCAACCCACACTTGACCCGAGTCACATACCCGCTCGTGATCCAAGACCCAAACTTGTACCTCACCCGAGCAAAAAGCCACACATCAATATCGAAGAATCCGTTCCCCTTGTCCCTCTTAAAATCCCCGACATCACCGTTCACGAACAGTGCGCTCCCCTGAAACGAAGGGCTCACCACCGTAGTGCTCTTGTGCCCCTGATAAAATGTCGGCAACGGGACCCAAGAGAACCTGGCTCCATCATAGTACGCGTCGGCCTCGAGCCAGTCGTAGTAGATTCCGATCCTCGAGTTAGGGTTGCGCATTGAGATGTTGGTAGCGAGACTGAAGCTGAGAGTGTTGTTTGGGGTGGTGGTGAGGTTGAATTTGGTGAGAGACGCGTTTTCGACCGCGACTTCGATCTTTAGAGGGCGGAAGACGAGCCAGAAGATGAGGATGATGATGCCAATGGTGACGATGAAGCCGATGATGAATTTGATGAGCGACGAGAGGAGGCAGCAGGAGCAGCGGCGGTTGGGTCTCTGGTAGGATTGCGCGGGGATGGGAGGGCCGTAGTAGGCTGCTCCCAATGGAGCTTGCTCGTGAGGTTGATACATTGTTTGATGTGAGCAGTGATGAAGATGGAGAGAGCTACAAAAAGGATAGATTTATACAAGGGGGCTTTTGTTAATAGGGAGGTTATGAGAGAAGACTTTCAAAAGTGGGAGACTTGCATATGGGAATTAACAATTGAGAAGGCTAATTTCTTAGCAAGAAGTTAAGAAGACTGAGACTTGCAGCATGAGAGGTTTGAACACGGAATTGTGCACAGAAGTTTCTCGGGAGGTGATGATTTCGACGGAGACGACTTGGCTCTGCAAAGACTGCTGACCAGTCTTAATAGCATAATTTCATTCCTCAATCAAATCAAGTATCTAATAATACAAAGAGGAGAAAAGGGATTTGATTCATGTGTCTGAGCCACACATATTGAATAATACAGAGACCAGTGAATATACCATCAAGAGTTCATTAGAAAAACAGCAGTTCTTAAGTCTGTGTTTGGCACGAAGAGTTGGTTCGGATTATGGCCTAAGAGCATCTACAAAAGGCGCTCTATCTTTCCTTCCCTATTTTTGAGAGCAAAATTAATAAATTGAGCTCCAATGCTACTCCCTATATGATTCTCTATTTTAGGAGGAAGCCTCAATCTCTCAAATTGTACAGAGCCAAACTCACTCTCTAAATTACATTTATTATTAATTTAATCTATCATAAATTGCTTTTAAATAATACAAAAGTGTCATTGGCCAAATTGACTTTAAAAAATGATAAAATATTCAAAATAGCTCAAGTTTAGAGAGATCCATTGGAGCATAAATGAAATAGGGAGCTCCCCAAGCTAATATTCTCCCTAAAATAGCTCAAGTTTAGGGAGCCTCCCTTAGAGTTGCTCTTAGGCCAATGACTCTTTTGTATTATTTAAAAGCAATTTATGATAGATTAAAATAATAATAAATATAGTTCAGAGAGTGAGTGTGACTTTCTATATTTGGGGAGCTTGAGGAAGACTGGACCCTAGTTCAGTTCGAACCGGCGAACCGAATCGAAACTGGTTGGCTAGAACCAGAACCGGCCCGGGCCGCCGGATCGACAGTTCCAAATCGAACCAAAACCAGCCGGCTCCGAACAGGTTTCGATTGTTGAATTCTCGAACCGAGAACCACCAGTTCCGGTTCTGAACCTGCAGTTTTCTATTTTCTATGTTTTTTTGTATGGACCGTTCGACCTTTGGGCCAAATGACCACAATTTATTTTTTTTAAAATTTAGTTGGCCCTGCAGCCACCTGGGCCTGGGCGGCTGGCTAGCCTAGGCTTAGGCGGCCGGCTAGCCCGCTTGGCAGTGGCCAGTGGGCCACATGGTTATTTTTTTTTATTAGATCTCTCCAACGGTCCAAAATTGGGCCGACCAACGTTGGAGAGGGCAACGTTGAACGTTGGCCGGCCCAATTTTTGACCGTTGGAGAGGGGAGACAGAGAATTTTTTTAAATATTTGGTTTTTTTAATATTAGTTGTAATATCTAAATGGGGCCTAATTTCTCTCATTCTCTCCAATACCAAATTCAAATCCCTCAACAAAATCTGTCTATAATCTCTCTCTATAATTTTTTAATATATTTTTTAACTAATATAAAAAATAATAAAGGTAAAAAAACAAGTGGATCCGATCCATCTGGGTCCATCGGATCTGGAACCGGATCCAAACCAGTTCCGGATCAACCCAGTTCCAGAACCAGAACAAAACCGTTCCGGTTCAAGAATCGGAACCAGAATCAGAACCAAAACCGCTCTACAAGGGTACGGTTCTGGTTCCTCCGGAGGAGGAATCGGGAACCGGCGGTTTCAAAACCGCGGTCAGGTCTAGCTTGAGGCTTGCTCCTAAAATAAAGAGTCATATAAAGAATAGCATTGGAGCTTAATTTATTGATTTTTCTCCATAAAATCGAGAATGGAAGAAGATAGAGAGCCCTTTTTGAGATAATCTAACCCCTGAAAGAAGGTAGAGAGCCCCTTTGAAGATAATCTCACTCTTCTTAAATCTATAGCCAAACAGCTATGATTTCCGTTGGAGTTGGGGTGCTTGCGTTTATCTCGAAATGGAGACAAAGTAAGCCCGTTTTCTTAGGACAACTCTTGACTTAGCCCAAAAAATAAGGGTTTTGATTGGACGAAAAAACCCTTGTGTAAAAGGGTATGCAATCTCTCCCTCTACTCAGCTTAACTTCATAATTATGAGCCTTAAAATCAGTGAGCTTAATTAGTGGGCTTCAGCTGGATAAAAAATAATGTATATTTTTTTATTTTTATGTTTATACCTAAATTCACATTATCTCTTAATTAAATATCAACTATTATTTAAATAAAATTCATCGCATATTTTAATTGTTGGGGGGAAAAATCGTCAATTACTAAAAAAATCCAAATCATCATATCTGACTCTTTCTAATTCTCCAAACAACTTTTTACATATTATTCACAGCCCCTCCTAATTCTTCATCTTTCAAACAACCCAAAAAATCTAATCCCTAATTCTTTCCTAAATCTCTTCTTTCAATGCACTAATTCCTAATTCTTAACTCTTGCCAACCGGCACCTATAGGTGCATTTGGTGCATGGGCTCATGGCGCTGCAATATTTCTATCTTTCAAGAATTGGATTTCCATACATTAAGTTTTTAAAAATATTGTTATACCATGTTTAATATAATTAAGATATTCCAGTCAATAAATAATTCTTATATTTGGTACATTAAAAAGATCTTCAAGAATATAACATACCTAAATATATTTTTGCCTAACCAACCTTGTTGACTCGGGATGCGGAAGCGAACGACGCCGGCTAGATCTCGTTCTAACGCTAATGATCCTGGAGGATACCTTCAGGTAGAAACATACTCGAATCAACGAGCACAACACTCGAATCCATCAACAATTTACTGCAATCCACGAGCAAAGATAGGCAACTCGAATCCACGATCAATGGAGGAGATAAACTCAAAGTTTATTGATCATACTTGAGTAATTGTTTGATAAAAATGAATACAAAATAAAGAATATAAGAGCCTTTTTATAGGCTTACAAAAGAATACTACTCCTACTTGAAAATTATAACCTATTTTTAAAAGAAAACAAAAAGAATTAAAGGAGTTCTAATCTATCTAGGAAATCTAAATTCAAAATAAAGAAAGATAAAATCAATCAAAATCTAATTTAAATCTAAAAATAAAATCCTAAATTAACTCAGACTTGGGCTGAGATTCGCTTTGCGGTCGATCGGGCGATTGATTGCTAGCTCTGCTCAATATTGCTAGTCGATCGGGCGGTCGACTAGATTTAAGACCAGGCTCTCTGGTCTTTCGCCTAGTTCTGGCTAGTCGACCGGGCGACCGGCGCTGGGTCTTCTTCTGGTCTTTGTCTGGCGGTCGACCGGGCGGTCGATCTCTCTCTTTAGTTGATTTTTTTGGTAGACCGGGCGGTCGACTGAGACCTGGGTCTGGTCTGCTGTTAGGCCTGAATTCTCAGCTTCTCTCTCCTACATCAGTCCCTCTCTCTTCAAAAGAACTCGTCCTTGAGTTCCAATTAAGGAAATGTTGAACCTTGTAATCTTGAGTAGACTTGCTATGCAAGAAAAGATCTTCGAAATCATGAAGAATAATCGTATTATGATATTGACTGCTCTTCAACTAGTGATTGCTGATGTGACTCTGCTGCCTCATTCGACTGATAAGATCTCATGAATGGTCGGGGTTGAATCTCCGCCTCTTCTTCCTCCAAAGCAAGGCAACGGGCTTGTAAAAGTCTTTTCATCCGCCGCCAAATTCTTATGGGTGGTTTGCCTCGGTACATACGGATGTTATGTATTTGTTTCCACCATGCCGCTATTCTTCCTTTAAGTTTATAAGCCACAATCTCGACATAATCCTCCATAGGAATATACTCCAGTTAAAATTTCTAATCAACTTTATCAATCCAAAGCAAGGATGATTCAAAATCAAGATTCTCATCAAAAAGAAGTGATCCCAAACTCACCAGCATTTGAGTAACATCCTCCTTTGTCATGAAAAGAATTAAGAAACATATCTCTCCTATCAGGGTTCGGAAGTCCACCTCCTCTATTAGGGTTAGGATTAGTGAACCCCCTACACCTTCCATAGACCATTCTTTCATCTTCATGATCATCTTTGAAATCATTGTATTGATAGATGGGACTTTGTAATAACTCCTTGTAGAAAAATTCACTAAATCGAGAATGTTGTAGAGAATACCTTAGTGGTGCATAGTGGCCGATGTGGTGTTGGTTGATATGGTGGTGGTTGATTTGGTGGTGGTCGATGTGGTGGTGGTTGATAGGTTGGCGATCATGTCCGCTTCGATATGTACAGTCTGGTCGAGCTAAACTTGCACAGAAAAATACAGAATTTTTAGAACAGTGCTAGGTTTTCAATTCTACCGCTATAGCAAGTGGCTATGCGGGTTGGTTTCCATAAGGAGAGACTGCGATGAAAACTTTGTGTAAGTTTCTTCCTTTAATTTTACAAAAACGAGTTTAAAAGTTTTTCGCAGTTTTGATAAAGAAAACAAATAAAGTTAAGTTAAGAAGAAGATGGTAGAAGAAAAGATGGCGTGTTGTTGTTGTTTTATTTACAAAAGAAAAGAAAAAATTAAATAAAGAGAAGAATGTCGATTTTGGAGTGAAATTCTAAACTAATGAATGAGAAGAAATAAAAAAATACTTACCTCTACCGTTGCATTATAATGAAGAGTTACCTCAGCATGAAATAAAGAAAGCAAATAGAAAGAGTAACTTGAATGCGGTGCTTGGCTAGATCGAGTACGGTGAAGAAAAGTAAAAAACTCCATTGATGTCACTTCAATACAATTATATATTGAAGAAGGATTACATCAGTGTTACTCTAATTACAATTCTTCTTCTTCTCTCATGTAACTCTCTCTACCTTAAAATAAAATAAAAATATCATTGAAAAAAGAAAATAAAAATCTAAACTAAACTAAACTAAAGCTCTCTGCTGCAATTCGTACCTCTACCTTTTGAACATCTAGGTATTTATAGGAAAAAGGGGATAAGGGATAGAGTAAAGAGATAAGGGGAGCAAGCACTCCCCCTGATTCAAAGACATGCCTACAAAAACACGGCTTATGCTGCGTTTTCACGGCAAGATCCTGGCCGTAATACTAGGGTCTGGGAGTTTATGTCTGTTGATTCTTTCTCTATGTTTCTATCCAATTAGATTTTCAGTTTCTACTTTAGATTTAACGATATATCCTTTGATCTTCAGCTCAACTAATTGAGTCTTCAAATATCCGTTTTACTTGCATTTTGATTGGTAATTATCTCATCTATAGATCTGATCTTTAGATAAAACTGCCTCTAGAATCGTTGAATTTGAATTGATCCCCTTTCTTTTGATCTTTTGGATTTAATTGAATAAATT
Source organism: Agave tequilana (assembly GCA_038442645.1). Taxonomy (NCBI): domain Eukaryota; kingdom Viridiplantae; phylum Streptophyta; class Magnoliopsida; order Asparagales; family Asparagaceae; genus Agave; species Agave tequilana. The sequence continues at coordinate 25,170 of JAVJIF010009306.1, read as the reverse complement.
TGTCAATCTCTCTCTTTTCTTCCTTAATTACACTCCATGCCACTAAACATGAAAATATATTAAATAGATGAGTTTTATTTAAACATAAATGCAGAAATATGACACATATAATATGAAAACATGTAATGCATGTGTACGATCACACTCCCACACTTATCTTTTGCTCGTCCTCGAGCAACACAAAAAGTAGTGCTAACCTAACCTAACTCACTTTTGTACGAATCACGATTACACTTAACATGTGAAATAAGCCGTTAAACCTCTAGGTTACCTCCAGAGGATGAGTTTTGTCTCGTGAGAGTTTTCAGTGGACTGCACCCACAAAATCCATTAATAAAAAACCAAAGTGTTAGTATTTTTGAAAATACATTTTGAAGGAAAAAATTAAAGTATTAATGTAAAAATTCAAGTAACCTATAAGTCATAGGATTATCAAAATTTAGTCATTCCTAAACTTAGTCACTATTCAAAAACTTATTTTCAATCAAGGTAAGGATTAAAATTGTATTTCTCATCTAGTCTATTATTTTATCCTAATTTATATGCATCTTGTGACCATGAAAATTTAACTCGAGATTCTTCAACTTTAACTCTTATGTCTTTTTTTTTACATTTATGGTTGTAATATTCCTTAGCTCTATTAGGCTTTATAATTCGCGCATATAACGAGCCTTAATCGGTGACTTCCAAACCGAACGATTTTAGGGCACCAGGTGAGAAAACACCCCAATGACTTAGGATTCGAGCAAACAAGACCACAAAAGTAAGGATTTTTATTTATATGAACCACTTTTAGGCGTGAATACTTATACTCTATGAGGCACAAATACCTAGCTTAATCAGAGAATTTTTTATATAATAATTTTTTATAAGGCAAAAGAATCTTAAGTGCATAAAGTATGCATATTTCATTAAAGTAAAAATCAAGACTAAATTATATTTTCAATCTTTCTTCCTAACCTAAAAATCAAACAAATAATTTTATTTTTGACCAAGTATAAGAAATCATAATTATGATTCTCTTATTCCTTAAAATTAACTTAATTTCTTATAAAAATAAGTAAAAGTTCTTTTTCCTTTTCAAAAAGTTTTAAAGAGAGGATATATATATATATATATATATATATATATATATATATATATATATATATATATATATATATATATATATATATATGAGAAAAATGTATATCAGCCTGCGGCTGAGAGAACTCTCTCAGCCTGCGGTGACGTGGCTCAGCTTGTGGTGACGTGGCTCAATATTTGTCACCCCCCTAACTTGCGGCCCGCTTATAGGAAGAAGTTAAATTACTAAATACCTCTTATGAAAAGCTACTCTTTCAGTAACTTCCGTTATTGTTTATTATTATTTGCCCACAAGGCAATTTTTGGACCGCTCGTTGTCAGATTTAGGTTATTGTTTATTATTTTATTCCCCTTTTTTTGCCGCTCTTTATAGGATTTAGGTTATTGTTTATAAATTATTTTTTCTCCTATTTCCTTACCTCTCTTTATCAGATATAGGTTCTCCTTTTTAGCCTGCGATAACTTTTTTCTGAAAATATAAACTCTTTTCAGAGCAATTTTTTGTCCAAAATATTTAATGTCGACGTCCGAGCAGTCTACTTCCCCTGCAAATTCTATTCGCAGTCGTAAGCGATGTCTATCTGGCGATCTAAATATGGAACATATATCATCTGGTTCAACTTTCTCTCAGAATATTAAAAATATTGAAGGGTTGACATCTTTGCATGCCGATCAACAGATTTTAATTGTGTCAATTTTTTCCCACAATTTCTTAAATATAGAATTTTTCTCTTTAGCCTATGTGGTACTGCGACCTATAATCACATGTTTTAAAGTTTCAGAAATGCGACCACGGTCGCAATCTTATTTGAAAATATTCTCCGGCTGTGAAATCTTTTTTCTGTGACTGCGACCTAAGTCGCATTCCTTGTTCGAACTATAATTTGTTTTACAGAATAAAATAATCACTTATTTTAATCTTTTTAGAACAGCGATCACGGTCGCAGTTGGATTTTTGTGACTGCGACCCAAGTCTCATTCTTTGTTGTCAAAATTCTTACACGTTTTTATGTGAATTATATCCATTTTATATATTCATTAGATTGTTGTACATTTATTATTCTGTTTTTTTAAAAATTCTTCTCATACGGATAACTGCGACTTAGGTCGCAGTCTTTTAGTAATAAGTTATATAGATTCATTACCTATGCGACCTTAGTCGCAGTTATATAAATTATATTTTAGACGTGTGATATCTAAAAATATTTATATTCATGTAGTTCGTCTAATTGTTTTTTGTAGGATATGAATGCACATGGAGAAATGTCTGGAAGCTCAGATAAGTTTCTAGGGAAACAGTTCCTGTTGGATGTAGAAGCATACAATTTCTACAATTCTTATGCAAGGAACAGAGGTTTTGGTGTGAGAAGAAAAGGAATAGATAAGTCACGGAAGCCTCCTCATGAAGTTATTTACAGAAAATTTTGCTGCAATAAGGAAGGTCTGAAGAAGTTGTGTGACAAAAGACAAGAGGGGCTTACAGTGCATCGTCGAATTGACACTAGAGTAGCTTATCCTGCTGAGATGCATGTCCTTCTTCGTTTTCTTTTTGACAGAAGATATTGGGTTATCACAAAATTTGTTGATTCTCATTCACATGAATTGTCAAGCCCCGATAAGGTACATCACCATTACTCCCACCAGACTCATCGTTCAAAGATTAGCAGAAGCATTATGAGCAATCTGGTTGATGTGGGAATGCGGCCTTCAAATATTTCCCGCGTTGTGAATGCAATGAGCCATGGAGAAGGCTGTGAAGAAGTGAGCCCGCAACAAGTTATTGATTTTACTCGTCAACGTAGAAATAACTGTGGCCATGAGTTTATTGCTATTATCAAATATTTTCAAGAGAAAGCCGAGACCGATTCAGAATTCTTCTTTGCAAGTGAAGTCGATAACGCGGGCACACTTAGAAGCATTTTTTGGGCTGATGGAAGAGCTATTTCCTCGTATCTGAGGTTCTGTGATGTGATCGTTTTTGACACAACATACAGGACTAATCACTTGAGCTTGCCATTTGCTCCATTCACTGGAGTAAATCATCACCGGCAGTCAATTTTGTTCGGTTGTGCATTGCTTGCTGATGAGCAGAGGGATACGTTTGTTTGGCTATTCTAAAAATGGCTCAAGTGCATGCATGGAGTTAAACCGAAGCTGATTATTACTGATCAGGATGCGCAGATTGGTGACGCCATCAAGATTGTTTTCCCAACTTCTCGGCACCGTTACTGTTTCTGGCATGTGCGGAAACATATTGCCGAGCAACAAATCCCAATGACAAACAAGTATGGAGAAGATATGATCTCCGATTTTCATGATTGGCACACCTCCCGTGATATAAGCACGTGCGAGGAGCGATGGCGTCTGATGAATGAAAAATATCATTTAGAAGAAGAAGAAGACAGTTAGTTGTTGAAGATGTACAGGCTGCGTGGACATTGGGTTAATGCATATCTCAAGGATGTTTTCTGTGCTGGAATGACAACCAGTCAGAAGTCCGAGAGTATTAATTCCTTCTTTGATGATTTTGTTAATGCAAACACGAAACTAGTGGAATTTGTTCACCAATATGATAAAGCTGTTGCTGCCCGTCGTACCTCTGAATCTCAACAAGATTTTCGGGGTTTGAATTCTTTGCCCAACTGTACATCGAATCCATATGAGATACATGTTTCGAAGTTGTATACACCGAAGATTTTTCAGTTGTTCCAAAAGGAATGGGCAGTTGTAATGACACTGTTTTTAGAAGAGTTGGAACATGACAAACCTGGACCAAAATATATGGTTGGTGATTATTCAGAATCAAAAGACAGCTGGGAAAAGGTCAGTTATGATAAGCGTGAGGAACTTCATGTTTCTTGTAGTTGCTCGTTATTTGAAACAGAGGGTATCCTATGTAGACATATTCTGTGTATTTTGTGGCGCAATCACGTTACACATATACCAAAATCATATATACTTCAGAGATGGAGGTTGGATGCTCGTTACAAAAACGTTGCAATTGAAAATGGCATCAGGCCTTTTCCCAGTCAAGGCACTCCACGGACGGCTAGATTGTGGATAATTCGTTCAAAATTTAATGCAATTCTTGAGATGGTCGCTGATTCTGATATCCATCTTTCAAAATTGGAGGCAGTTTTGGAAAGATTTGGCAAAGAAACCACTAGTGAATACAGAGTCATGTTAGGAAATTATCATTCATCACAACCTAAAACTACAGTTGGTTCCAGTGGATCCGTTGTCGTTCTGCGAGATGGTGAAGAATTTAATATACGTGATCCAATTAGTCCTGTACCTACCAAGGGGAGGCCTAGAGCTGCATCCAGACTTAAGTCTGGTTTTGAAGACTGTATATATCAGAAGGAAGTTAAGCATCGAAGATGTGGTAACTGTCAAGAGCTGGGCTATTACAGGACTGGTTGTCCGTTACTGGTATTACATTAAACCTGTTAAACAATTTTTTATAATGATTTATATTTAAAATTCTTGCTATTACTTTTTGTAATGGCAGAAGAATTAGGTTTGGGATGAGTCCATCTTGAAGAAATAAAGTCTTCATTTTTACATAAACTGCGACCTGAGTCGCACACTGTACAGAGATTCATGTCGCAGTCTGCCACTGGCGTGTCATTATAATCAGATTTTATTCACATTTATTGATTTCTTCTATACTATTATTGTAATTAGTTGTACTTTAAAGTCTTTATGTTACAAAATTCTCCTATATAGTTTAATTTCTGTTTAATATAATGTAGACGGCGACTTTGGTCGCAGTGTACGTGGTTAATTGCGACCGTGGTCGCAGTGTTCATATATCGCTGAAATTGATTTGTTCCTATATTATTGTAACATCTGAATATAGTTGAATATTCTCCGCACTATTATAATTTCGACAATTTTAGCGCTATGTTCTTTTTTTAATATTGACTTTCTCCTTATATACAACAGCTCATTCTCTGCGACCCGAGTCGCAGTTGCCTTACGTATTTTTTTAGATTTTTTTTCCTACAGTCGCAGCGTTCCCTTTATCTTTTAATTGTAACTTCCATTTTACATTTTCGCCCTATGTTTTTGCTTTAGTTCACTGAACATAAATTAAAAAACTGCGACCTTAATCGCAGTGTCGACCTTTTTGCCCATTTGAACGTATTGTCTTGATGTGTACACCAGTTTCATGACTGCGACCAGAGTCGCAGTTCGGTGAAATAAAATTTGTGACAAATGTAAAGTATTTCAACCAAGAATAAGTAGTAAAAACTATAATTCACACAATTAACCTTAGAAAACAGGGTTCTATATATATAAAAATCAAAATACAAATTTTAAACTTCTAATCAGATTCGTCATCACCATCATAATCAGATTCATCATCAAGATTATAACCGCGTTCGTCTTCCGTATCGCTTTCCGTCTCTTCCACCTCTTTACCAACAATCTCCTCTTCGCTTTCTTCCTCTTCATGTATGTATTTTGGTTCATCAATGAACTCCCAGAACGGGTCATCTGTATCAAGCTCATCCTCTGACCCGTAGCGAGGCATCGCTTCAGAACTATACCTCCAATTATCATTAGATGATTGGCTTCTTTCTGGTGAAGATGGTGGAGAAGACATCTTTGAATCTGATTCCGAATATTGAAAGTAACAAGTTTGAGCAAAACCAATTTAGTATGTTTATAATCCTGTCCTGATGACCCTTTATATATTTTTAATCCCGGAATTCCAAAATGTTTAAGCTCTCAAACCACGTGAATATGTCCCAAATTTATTTTCTACCTTTTCCCAAAAATTGTATACTTCCTAGGTGACTGTTCAGTTATCCAAAACAGTTTAAAAGTTAATACAGTCTTACATTAAATTACTTTGTGCTCCAAAACAGTTCATTATTGCGACCATAGTGGCATTGGGAACTGATAAAAGATTAAGTAACTGCGACCATGATCGCTGTCTCGATTACAGTATCTCAATATAAGGAAACGCTGTAACTAAAACATTTCATTAATGCGACTTTGGTCGCAATACAACTGCTGAACGCCTGTTTGTTTCTAATATCAGTACGAATTAGTAAAATGCACGGTGTAACAAATGTAAATTGGAAATAATCAATTGAATTTATAATAAATAAATGTATAAAAATGTTTATAAATTAAATCAATAAAACAAAAAAATTGAATTAATTGCAATTTTTTACATTTATAAATAAAAAAATGTGTTGTATCAATAAATTGCCCACTATCAATCATCAAATTCCATCCTTCGTATCATTTCTGTTTCTTCATCCCAACTCTTCTCTCTATCTGCAAGTATCATGTATGCAAGCTCACTTCTTAGTCTCTGTACGTCAGCAGCTGTAACAGTATCAACAGCTGATGGACTACCCAATGCTATATTTTCCATGTACTAGCATACATATAGAGCGCAATCAACACCGAAATTTGCAGAGAATAATCATTAACTGAAATTATATTTTTGTACTAAAAAGGTAGAAAATATGATAGGTAAGGAGATGTCAAAAATTCATATACCTGTTTGCTTGTTGTGGGCATCTTGTGTATTTTATATTTGTTTTTCTCATTAATTTATTCAAATCAATCTCAAAAATCTGTAATAATCTTTCTTTCTGCAATGTCAATAGGAAAAAAACACTATTAGTGAAATTAAATGTAAGTTTCCAGTAATCAAAATAATAAATTTTAACTCACCATTATTCTTGCATCTTTTTTATAAAGCTTTAATATACTACTAGTTTTTTCAGCTGGGACCAAAGAGTTGTAAAAAATCCACTCTTCTGTATGGCAATCAAATACCAACAAGGTCCAGTGAAATCCGGGCTCGTCGACACTATGTTTGTGATTGATCGGGAAGAACATGTACTACACATCGTCTGCCCAGTTTTTCAACAGATTCTGCTTGATGAAATGATCTTCCAGATCTTTACTTTTAGATACAACACCGTGCTGCGGACAACAAAGAAAATAAAATACAAAATGAATTTAAAGTATAAAAAATTTGGTATGAAAATTAGAAGTCATTACGTCAAGACAACAGACTGCGATCATGGTCGCAGTGTATATTAATTAACACAATTGTATATTAATAAATATAGCGACCAAGGTCGCATTGTACCGCCAGGAATTGCAATCTAGGTCACATACTTTTGATTACTAAAATTATAGTCGTGGTGATTAATATTATCATGGACTGCGACTTAAGTCGCAGTAGATTAGTTAGCTGCTATTTTTATATTAGGACGCATAGCGACCAAGGTCGCAGTGTTGTTGTTGATTAATACTGCCGCCAGGAATTGCAATCTAGGTCGCATACTTTTTATTACTAAAATTATAATCGTGGTGACTGCGACTTAATTCGGAGTACATTATGTAGCTGCAACTTTTACATTAGCACGCATAGCGACTAAGGTCGCAGTGTTGTTGTTGATAAAGCTTGCCGCCAGCAACTGCAACCACAGTCGTAACCTTCATTTTTAATTGATATTGGGGTGAATTAATTTAGACCAATGATTATTTAAAACCTATAAGGGACTAAAAAGCAAATTAATTTTAAACCACTGCGACCAAGGTCGCAGTCATAAACAGTGCAAATGTAAACAATAAACGACACTGTGACCAAGGTCGCATAAGTATACAGTGCAAACATAAACATCTGTGACCCTGGAATTAAAAAAAAAATGACGTTAAATACACTGCGACCATGGTCGCATAAGTATATTACAATGCATATTAAAACAACTGCGACCCATGTCGCAGTATGTAATAAAAAAAAAGTACCTTTCAGATACTGCGACCAATGTCGCATTCGTCTAAAATGAAAAGTCTAAAAAATAAAAAAAAATTTAAAAGTCTACGATCTAAGTCGAACATATCTGCAACTATAATTTTAACTACTGCGACCGAGGTCGACAAACAGTGTATGGAAAAAAAAATTGGGTTAAAAAAATATTAGCAAGGTCGCATACATATACATCACTTTTTAAAAAATACTGCGACCATGGTAAAAATAAAAGGAAATGAAAAAAATTGAAAAAAATGGACCTTTATCGTTGTGTTAGAAAATCTATAAATTTAAAATTTATTCGTCATCTAACGTTTCAGAATCTCTTTCTTAACTGCGACCATGGTCCCAAGATTTAAAAAAAAAAAGTGAGAGAAACGGAAATAAATCTGAAAAAAATATTAAAACTATTAAAATCCATAAACCCTAAAAAAATTTGAAAAATATCGTTTTTCTAGTACCTTTTTCGGCGGATGATTTCTTTGGCGCCATGTTCTGCAAGTATATTTTTTAAAAAACGGATGAAATTTGAGAAACAATAGAACTAATTGGATCAGAATGATCAGGTGAAATTTTAGAGTTGTAAATTTTTTTTGAAAGGAACTGTTTTTACATAAGCTAAAAAGTTGTGAGTGAGGGTATTTTCGGAAAATACAATGTTGAGGTGACTGACATTAAATTAGGCGGGATTTTTTGGGTTTTTGTCCGCCAAAATTTATGACAAATTTGTGGCTCTGATGTTGCCACGACCCGCCGGCTGAGAAACTCTCTCAGCCGTCAGCTGAGGTACAGTAACCCCTATACATACACACACACACACACACGCACGCACATATATATAAAGTAAAAACCTAAATTAATATGTTAGTAAACCCTCCCTCGCACCTAACTCATGCATTGTCCTCAATGTATGAATAAAATGCAATAATATATGAAAATGGTGAAAGGGAAGGAAAATTGTCATTTCAAAGTAGTGGTTTCGGTGGTGGTCTCATTGGGCCAGCATTTCTGCCCAGTCTAGAAACTGTGAATTTTCATGAAACCCACCTTTCATGACCTCTTTCCTATTAACATTTTTATATTCCCTAATATGAATAGGATCATGCAAGATCCTAGCATGAAAATTTTCTCGATTATATGACCAATCTTGGGATATCATCACGAAATCATATTGATTTAAAGCTTGGTCCAACATTGGAATGTGATTTTGTGGAATGGATGATTTGACTCAACAATGAAAGGAATAGGAACCGATACTGACTCGGGACTAAAACTTAAATCAAGTTTAGTTTTGAGACTCGGAGTTGGTTCATGAGTTTAGTCCAAATCAAAGAATTGAAGTTCACATTCATTTCCCAACAATGGAATATGACTATCCAAAATAGGTGGTTCGTGTTCAAATAGGAATCAGTGTTGGCTTTAGAATTGGGTCCAAATGGGGTAAGGATATCGGAGTCAGTATAGATTCAAAAAGTGAAACTGAATCACAATATTGGAATTGGTATCACATTCATCTTCAAATTCAATCTCATTGAAAAGAAAACTTGCCAATTTGTCAATGGGTTGGTAATTGTAAAGTTCAAATTTTTGTAGTGAAATTGAATCTTAGTCGTAGTCTTCAGGATACCATGATTCTTAGTTTCCATCAATATGGATAGAAGTATCGAGAATAGTCAAGGATTGGATAGGGAGACTTTTCTCATTCCTATGCATGTTTTCCAATCAACTAAGTTTTTCTTCTATCATATCGGTAGACTAGGTAAAGGAATCTTCACTATGAATCATGGATTCCATACTCTCTTCGAAGTCAACAGGTTCTTCTTGTTGTGGTCGGACTTAAAAATTAGAGTAGGGATCTTGGATTTGAGAATTGTTTGGAGAATTGAGTCCGTTTGAATTTGCAATTGTCCTGTGAACTCAAGGAAGGCTTCGAAACTCTTTTCTAAAGAAGATTTTTCTTCTATAGGTTGGTCTTGGTATGTAATATATGAAGTTGTTTGTTGGTAAGGCTACTGATAGTAAGACTCCGTGGAGTTGTATCCCGACTGACTCGATGAAGTGTTGTGATGATTATCCCAATCTTGTTCATAATACTGAGATTGGGGCATATATTGATTCGGATAAGACCAATCCGGCATATTTAGTTGGTTAAAGTTGTGAAACGCCGAGTTGGTAGATCCGAATTGAAAGAGGTTGGGGTGAAGTATGGATCACTATATGCATTGGAAATTATAATTGTAATCCATATCACAAAGATATCAAAAGCAAAAACAAACAAATAAACCAACAAAAGAAAGAAAAATCTAGCCTAAGTTAGAGTAGACCTTAGACCTATGTGACTTCTAACTGTTGATTATCTACAGGAGATATATTGCAGAAGCTGACCATAAGTTAATCGGTCAGGTAGGGGTAATATCAGTGAGAGGTATCCATACCTAAGCAACGGGCCTTATTATGTCAAACCACCAGTTTTCGGGGTTTCGCCCCTCAATTTTCAGCCTTTGACACCGATTTGACAAGAGTCAACTTCTAACAACTTTCCCTTTAAGTCAATCCCTATTTGAGTCTGAAATGCTCCTAGGGCTAATGTTTACTCAATTTTAAGTTAGGATTAGGTTAGTGAGTGAGGAAATTGTTTATGGGCTAAGAGAGGATAATGACTTCCTTGCCTTATCTTGTTTATAGGACAAGACCTTAGTTCATTTTAGTGCGCGTGTACAAGTATATAGTAGAAGTAACACTTAAGCAATATGAATCACTCAAAATATGCTTCCTAAACTATATGCAATACACACATACTTTTTCTCCAGCACTCTTAATAGTAATGTAAAAGGTAAACGAATTAGACATGTGCCCTAAATACAAAGTCTAGTCGTTTTTAGCATTTAACGAAGTAATCATTTACTGTTGGAATTAGATAAGTATGTAGAATAGGTTAAATTGAAAAATCAATGGTTGCAGAAGCCTACACTTTGCAAATCAATCACCCTGCAAGAAAATAGGGTAAGTAGTCTTACTCCCTTGCCACGCAAACGCGGCTTTGGTCGCGTTTTCCCGGCAAAGTGGAGTCTCCTTGAGCTCTGCTTCAAGAACAGAGGCTCAGGTATGCTATATGTCCACTGCAACTCTTTATTTTCTTAAATTAGCCCATGCACACCAAAACAGAAAAGGAAAAAAAGATTAATTTATTAAAGAAAATCAAAAAGTAAAAAAACTTACCGTTCCACCCCGGCAACGGCGCCAAAAATTTGATCGAGCTAAACCTGTACAGTTACAGAATTTTTAGAACAGTACTATGTTTTCAATTCTACTACTATAACAAGTGGCTATGTGGGTCGTGATCCACAAGGAGGGACTGCGATGGAAGCTTTATGTACGTTTCTTCCTTTAAGTTTACAAAAACTAGTTTAAAAGTTCTTCTCAGTTTTGATAAAAGAAAACAAATAAAGTTAGGTTAAGTTAAGTTAAGAAGAAGATGGTAAAAGAAGAGATGGTGGTGTTGTGTGCTGTTTTATTTATAAAAGAAAAAGAAAACTAAATAAAGAGGAGAATGTTGATTTTGGAGTGAAATTCTAAACTAATGAATGGGAAGAAATAAAAAAATACTTACCTCTACTGTTGCATCATAATGAAGATTTTACTTCAGCATGAAATAAAGTAAGCAAATGAAAAAGTAACTTGAAATCTAAACTAATGAATAGGAAGAAATAAAAAAAATACTTACCCCTACCGTTGCATCATAATGAAGATTTACCTCGGCGTGAAATAGAGTAAGCAGATGAAAGAGTAACTTGAAGCGTTGCATGGCTAAATCGAGTACGATGAAGAAAAGTAGAAAGCTCCATTGATGTCACTTCAATACAGTTTTCTCTCGAAGAAGGATTACATCAGTGCCACTCTAATTACAATTCTTCTTCTCTCATGTAACTCTCTCTAACTTAAAATAAAATAAAATTACATTAAAAAAAGAAACTAAAAACCTAAATTAAAGTAAACTAAAGCTCTCTGCTGCAGTTCGTCCCTCTGCCTTCTGAAGATATAGGTATTTATAGGAAAAAGGGATAAGGATATTTATACGAAAAAGGGATAAGGGATAGAGTAAAACGATAGGGGAGCAAATGCTCCCCAAGATTCAAAGATATGGCCGCGAAAACGTGGCTTTTGCTGCGGAAACGCGGCAAGTTCCTGGCCGTAGGGACTAGGTCTGGGTGCGTATGTCCGTTGATTCTTCCTCTATATTTTTGTCCAATTAGATTTTCAGTTTCTGCTTTGAATTTGATGATATATTCTTTGATCTTCAGCTCAACCAATTGGGTCTTCAAAAATCTAATTTTACTTGTATTTTGATTGGTATTTATCTTATCGGATAGATCTAGTTTTCAGATGAGATGGCTTTTAAAACCTCTGAATTTGAGTTGATCCTCTTTCTTTTTAACTTTTGAATTTAATTGGATAAATCTGTCCATCTCTTTTTTTTCTAATTACCCTTCACGCCATTAAACATAAAAGTACATTAAATAGCAGAGTTTTATTTAAACATAAATTCTGAAATGTGATACATATGATATGAAAACATGTAATGCACGTGTAAGATCACCGTTGTTCAGACTTTGATCATCAACCTTAATAGACATCCTTTTCATGGTGTTGTCCCATCTTCTAGCACTACCCATACTTGCGAAAAACTTTGCAATCCATCGTCGTCTTCTGTCATCTTTGGAAAGTAGTCGAACTCTGATACCAATTGACGCGGGATGTGCGACGCCGGCTAGATCTCGTTCTAGTGCCAATGAACCCTGGAGAAAACCTGAAAAAAACACTAGAGGGGGGGGGTGAATAGGTGTTAGTGCTAATCTAAAACTTAATGCAAAACTAAGTGCGCTAAATGCGGAAGCTAATGCAAATTATGCACAAACTAATACAATACAACAAGTGTAGCCGTATTCCCCTTGCGAGGCTCTGGACTAACTCCCCTTGATTCCCCTTGAAATGGGTTGAGGCGCTATGTGAAGCTCTTGTTGGATGAGTATAATTTGGGCACACACACACACAAGCAATCCAAGCAATGTGCACACACAATCAAGCCAAGCAATCAAGGATATAGCAATATGGATTATGCAAGGCACAACACAAGCAAATAAATATGATATGACAAGATGAATTATGCTCAACACAAGCAAATATGATATGAATGAAGTATGATGCTTTGCACAAATGTAAAGAGAGAGAGTTTAGAGACAAGTGGATCAAACGCAAACACAAAGATATGTTTCGAGGTTCGAGCACCCTTGCTCTACATCCCCGCCTACACCAACGTGTAGGATTTCCAATCCACTATACCGTCCACCGAGGACTCCCACCGAGGGAACCTTCACCGAGAAGGATTTGTACAACAATGGAGTACCTAACTCCTCTCTCAAACAACCTCCTCACAACCAAGGGGTAGGCCCGTAGCCAAATACAACAACAACAACAACACCTCTACCGAAGAGGCTCACAACCAATCTCAATCACCTCACACTTGAGGGATACAAACCAATCACCCGATCACCTCTACCGAAGAGGGATACAACAAGAATAAGTGTGTACAACTTAGAGGTTACAACAACAACCTCAAAACTCTCTCTTTCTTTTTCTCTTTTCTTTTCCACAAAAACAAGATCCTAATAGATTAGGATAGTATGATAGCTCAAGTGTGGAAAACTAGGTGTTTGGAAAACAAGCAATAAAGAAAAACACTTGGGAAAATTCTTGCAAAAGATATAGAATGAAAACCAAGACAAATCTCCCAAAATATTCTTTTCTTTGATTTTTTCAAAAACCTAAAACAATAAAGATTGAAAGATTAAAGCCCAAACACTTCTGAAAAACTTGTTTTAAACACTTCAGAAAACCAGAATTTTTCTCTTAAAAAACTTAGCCAAAATCCCCAAAGAGATGGGGTTTATATAGGCCCATCAGAAAACTAGCCGTTAGGCTGAGCTGGCAGCCTGACAGGCTGCCGGTCGACCGGCCCGGTCGACCGCCAACGGTCAGAAATATGACCGTTGGGCAACTGCGGTCGACCGGCCCGGTCGACCCAGAAAAACAGAGAGCAGAGCTCTCGACCCGGTCGACCGGCTCGGTCGACCGTTTTTGTGTCTGCCCAGACGTGCACATCTGTGCACGTCGGTCGACCCTACGGGTTGACCGGCTCTTGGTGCGGTCGACCGTCCGGGTCGACCGACCAGCCTGTCAGCACAAAAAAAGACAGAAAATTTGGGAAAAATATTTTCTTAAAAAAATCTTTTATCTCTTTAAAAATACCATAAAAATTGTTTTATCATTTTATATTGAAACTCAAACAAGTGATAAAAATTCCAAGACAATATATCAACATATCAATTCATTTTTGTGTCTTGCCAATTTTATCAAAAACAAAACTTGTATTTTTATCAAACTTGATTTTTCAATAGGAAATCTGATTTTCCTAAAACTTATAGAAATACAAAAACATGATATTTGAACATTATTAAGCATGATGCATATAGACATAGGTCTAATACACATTCAACAAATATATCATAGTTTTTGTCTTTAATTTCAAAAGTATGTTTTATACCAAAACATAAAACTACATGAATAGGTATGTCAAACTAAGTTTGTATAAGTCATATAAGCATGTATGTATATCTAGAACATATCTAATATACATAGAAATAAAGTAAACTTGTTTTGATCAAACTATTCATGAAAACCAAATTCAAAACATAAAACGTGTGTGTATGTGCACTTGAGCATATCAACTATACTAAGCTTTACAAATGGATCTAAAATACACTATCTAAACTAGGATACCTAAGTCTTTGTGTCATCAAGAAGACTTGCTCCAAAACTCCATCAATGGGCTAGGCAATGTGTGATCTTGAAGCTTTGGCCCTGGAATCATCATGAAAAGCTTCCAAACACCTTGTTGAAGCTAATCACCAACTAATATCTTGGTTAATGATCTGAAACTTAAACAACACAAGATTATTAGTAAACATAACTACATGAGTTAATCATCATCAAAACTAGAGTGGAAGGCCTTTGGGCCAACAATCTCCCCCTTTTTGATGATGACAAAACTCATGGAGTTATATATGCATGGATTAAAGTTAAGCTTCAAAGAAGCTTACCCTTAACTCATGCATAGACATAAGTAATAAGATATGGAAATGAAGTACATGAATATGTATGCAAGTATGGAGATAAAACATGCAACAAGCATAAATCAAAATCTTTTTCTCCTATTTGCAATACAAAAACATATATGCATAAATAACAAGGAAGACAAATACTTCTCCCCCTTAAGCAATAAAAACATGCATATAAACTCAAATACTTCTCCCCCTTTTTGTCAATCATCAACAAAGGGTTCAAAGTAAAATCAAATCAAACAAATTTTTCTCCCCCTTTTGTCAAACAAAAAGATCAAGAAGGGGTTAAACAATCCAAACAATAAAACAATGTTCTCCCCTTTTTGTCTAAAACAAAAAAATGTCAATAAGGGGTGACTATAAACAACATGATATCAATAGAAAAATATGTCAATGAAGCATCTTGATATCACTTGAAAATAAACATGGATCAATAGATGTTATATGCTATATATATTCATGAAGAGGAAGACGCTAAGTTAGCTTCCCTACACATATGCATTACATGAAGTAGGGACGTGAAGCCCTAATTCACATAACACACATTATGTAATGAATAAGAGGAGATGTGAAGCTCCCCTACACACGTGTACCACATAAAGAAGAGATGTTAAGCTCTTCAATACACAATACACTCAACATGAATCTATATGCATATAGTCAATACAAATCAAAACTTTTGTATTTTTCTTAAAAAAATTTTAGATACCAATTTAAGCAAAAACACATGAAACATCTTGATATCAATTGAAATTAAACATAATAAATTTTGAATGTCTAAATAAAATTTTGATACCAATTGTAAATAATTCTCATATTAAACATATGATACCAATATGAAATTTTCAATCATAAAGTAAGGGAGTGGGAAACAAATACCAATTGAAGAATCACCAATTGAAATACAAAATTAAATTTTCTCCCCCTTTATGAAATACCAACTAAAAAGATGCATGGGCTTGATACCAATTTAAAAATAATCAATTAAAATAAAATTGAAACTCAAGCACTAGAATAAACAAGATTTTGTGAAAAATTTATATCTTAAGTACAAATAAAATGTGTATGAAATAGAATGAGTACCAATCACCAATAGATGATACTAATTGAAAATATACATACACAATAAACATATGAGTATACAAAGAGATCAAAATGATACCAATTGAAAGAGTTCAATGATACCAATTGACATAGCAATGAGTTCAAGTGTATACATCATATTACAATACCTCCCAATCAAGGTTCAAGTTTTAAACGATTTTCATTATAAAGCATACATGACCATGATCTCCCTTCCAACCTCCCATAGATGGTAGGGGTTTTCAAAAATAGATTTGAAAAAGTAGTTTTGTTTGAAAATCACTACCAAATTGAAGAATACCGTAGCTAGTTAAATGGAAAGTTTTGTTAACTAGTACGAAATCCTTCAAGTAAGGAATAAAACAAAATAATTTTCATAAAACACATGTAAATCTCATAGCACTTAAAACACTCTAATATCCATAAAGTCCATAATATTTTCAAAAGAAGTGAGTGCACTAGTGTTATGTGGAACATGGTATCATGAAAATGTCAATAAAGCTCAATTATTTCTTAAGTATGAAAACATGAAAATCATCAGAACTTATTTAATCTTCATGGCATATGTATGTCAAGTACAAATTAAAATATACATACATATCCAAAACACAACGAGCCCACAAAGTGTATATGCATGAAGGCACGTGGCTCAAAAAGGATAAACATGTATATCTAATAGTTTGGACAAGATAGACATATACATGAAGTTAAACAATTAAACACAAAATCAAGAAAAACTAAATTTTCATCAAATCAAATTCATTTCATGGTATATGTATGAATTGTCAACACAATAAGTATACATACATATCCCTAAACACAATTGAGTCCTTATAAATAGATTTGCATGAAAGGCAAATGACTCAAGGGGTATACATGTATATCTTAAAGTTTGGCAATACAACCATATACATGAAGTGAAAAACTCATAAAACAAATCCAAAATGGGAATACAAGTTTAAAATATATGAATCATCAAAACTAGACTATACTAGCACATCTAATGGGTTCAAATAAGCAATCAAGCCCAAACATATATAAATTTATTTGTGGCCCACTATATGTACAAGTATAAATCCTAGTTTAATGAAAACTAACATCTAAACAAGTAATCTTAACAAGAAGCATCAAAACACAATATAGAAGTCATCATGATAAAATTAAAACATGATTACTATGTAAATTCACATGCATTAGATTCATGATGTACATTATAGTTTAAACAAAAGTGAGAACACTAAGAATGGGTTCATACAAGCATGTGTGTCTCAAATACTATATATGTATGTCAAGGATCTAATAATCATGGCGTTTACATACTAATCCATAGACAATGAAAACATGCTATAAAACATGAAATGGAAAGCATGTAAACAATAAGTTGGAAGTAAAGGATTGTTACCAAAAACGAAGAAGCAACTCTCCTTGTCTCCAAAACATGGTGGTCCTCTCAACCAAAACACTTCCCTTGAAAGTGATGCATCCAATTGATTTCCTTTAAGTCCGGAACGCATCCACTCCAAGGTGTCATCACTCTCACGTCATGTGAGAGCCCACACCTACATCAAAAATAATAGGAAGGGTGGTCTTTGGTACCCATATCTTCTTGGGTCCAAGTGGGTTAGTACCTTCTCTAACCCAAACAAACTTCTTTGCTAAATTCTCAACATGTAAACGATCATAGCAAAATTTAGCAAGATGGCCTTTTCGGCCACAATGTGTACATGTGTACACATGAGCATACATGTGTGATGGTGTCCGTGTGGAGCATGTGTATGCCGTGGAGGGTGTGCATGCATAAAAGTTGGAACTTGTTTCTTACGAACCAAGGTTTCCAAGCGAGTGTGGTTCATGGCACATTGGCTCATAGTGGAGCCCAAACAATCTACTCTCTTCTTTAACATACAAATATCATCATTAATCCTAGAAGAAGAGGTACATGCATTAGGTAGACTAGATGAAGCTACACTAGCATGGCAAACATGTGTATCAATTTTATTTTGCAAAACTTCATTTTTCTTTAAACAAATTTCTAAATCTTTTGAAATAGAATCAATTTTTATTTTCAAAGAATTATTTTCTTTTACAACAAAATCAACTTTAGAAGATAAATTTTCATTTTTCTTCAAAATAGCATGGCAATCATTTTTAGTTTTTAAAAATTCATTTTCTTTTAGTGCAAGTTCCAATTGAGATCTCAATGAATCCCTTTCATTATAAACCTCAACCTTCTCTTGCAAAACACAATCAAGTCTAGAATGCAAACTCTTATTTTCTTTTTCAATTTCTAAACTTTCTTTTTCAAAATCTTATAATTTTCAATTAATTTTTCACAAATAATAGAAAGTTCTTCATTTAGAGCATGGGCATCAAAATTATCACATGAAGAACTAGAGCAATCATCACTATCTAAGTGGGGTTCTGAATGTACCTCAAGGGAGTCATTCTCTTGGACCATGAAGCATTGTGAATCGGATTCTCCACTAGATTCCTCTTCTTGAATTTGCACTTGAAGCTCCGAGGTGGTGGTTGTTGTTGTCAATTTGTTCCACACTGCAAAGGCGGAATCAATGTTAGAAACACACATAAGATAATCTTTAGGTAATGTGCTTCTAATGGCCTCTAGGGCTTGTGCATTGGCCCCTATATGATTGCGATCACTAAGGAAGGATTCCTTGGTAATAGCAAGATAAACTTTATGACCTAGGGTTTGTAAATAAACGGTCATCCTAATCTTCCAAACATGAATGTTGGAAGGGTCATACATAGGTGGGGTCATGAAGGCCATGGTAAACTATATGTGTGCAAACAAGCAAATGCAAACAATAGATTAGCAAGCAAATGGATCTCACTCCTAGGATGTTAAGCCTAAGTATCAGGAGCACTAGCTCTGATACCAATTGAAAAACACCTAGAGGGGGGGTGAATAGGTGTTAGTGCTAATCTAAAACTTAATGCAAAACTAAGTGCGCTAAATGCGGAAGCTAATGCAAATTTTGCACAAACTAATACAATACAACAAGTGTAGCCGTATTCCCCTTGCGAGGCTCTGGACTAACTCCCCTTGATTCCCCTTGAAATGGGTTGAGGCGCTATGTGAAGCTCTTGTTGGATGAGTATAAGTTGGGCACACACACACAAGCAATCCAAGCAATGTGCACACACAATCAAGCCAAGCAATCAAGGATATAGCAATATGGATTATGCAAGGCACAACACAAGCAAATAAATATGATATGACAAGATGAATTATGCTCAACACAAGCAAATATGATATGAATGAAGTATGATGCTTTGCACAAATGTAAAGAGAGAGAGTTTAGAGACAAGTGGATCAAACGCAAACACAAAGATATGTTTCGAGGTTCGAGCACCCTTGCTCTACATCCCCGTCTACACCACTGTGTAGGATTTCCAATCCACTATACCGTCCACCGAGGACTCCCACCGAGGGAACCTTCACCGAGAAGGATTTGTACAACAATGGAGTACCTAACTCCTCTCTCAAACAACCTCCTCACAACCAAGGGGTAGGCCCGTAGCAAAATACAACAACAACAACAACAACACCTCTACCGAAGAGGCTCACAACCAATCTCAATCACCTCACACTTGAGGGATACAAACCAATCACCCGATCACCTCTACCGAAGAGGGATACAACAAGAATAAGGGTGTACAACTTAGAGGTTACAACAACAACCTCAAAACTCTCTCTTTCTTTTTCTCTTTTCTTTTCCACAAAAACAAGATCCTAATAGATTAGGATATTATGATAGCTCAAGTGTGGAAAACTAGGTGTTTGGAAAACAAGCAACAAAGAAAAACACTTGGGAAAATTCTTACAAAAGATATAGAATGAAAACCAAGACAAATCTCCCAAAATATTCTTTTCTTTGATTTTTTCAAAAACCTAAAACAATAAAGATTGAAAGATTAAAGCCCCAAACACTTTTGAAAAACTTGTTTTAAACACTTCAGAAAACCAGAATTTTTTCTCTTAAAAAACTTAGCCAAAATCCCCAAAGAGATGGGGTTTATATAGGCCCATCAGAAAACTAGCCGTTAGGCTGAGCTGGCAGCCTGACAGGCTGCCGGTCGACCGCCAACGGTCAGAAATATGACCGTTGGGCAACTGCGGTCGATCGGCCCGGTCGACCCAGAAAAACAGAGAGCAGAGCTCTCGACCCGGTCGACCGGCTCGGTCGACCGTTTTGTGTCTGCCCAGACGTGCACATCTGTGCACGTCGGTCGACCCTACGGGTCGACCGGCTCTTGGTGCGGTCGACCGTCCGGGTCGACCGACCAGCCTGTCAGCACAAAAAAAGACAGAAAATTGGGAAAAATATTTTCTAAAAAAAAATCTTTTATCTCTTTTAAAAATACCATAAAAATTGTTTTATCATTTTATATTGAAACTCAAACAAGTGATAAAAATTCCAAGACAATATATCAACATATCAATTCATTTTTGTGTCTTGCCAATTTTATCAAAAACAAAACTTGTATTTTATCAAACTTGATTTTTCAAAAGGAAATCTGATTTTCCTAAAACTTATAGAAATACAAAAACATGATATTTGAACATTATTAAGCATGATGCATATAGACATAGGTCTAATACACATTCAACAAATATATCATAGTTTTTGTCTTTAATTTCAAAAGTATGTTTTATACAAAACATAAAACTACATGAATAGGTATGTCAAACTAAGTTTGTATAAGTCATATAAGCATGTATGTATATCTAGAACATATCTAATATACATAGAAATAAAGTAAACTTGTTTGATCAAACTATTCATGAAAACCAAATTCAAAACATAAAACGTGTGTGTATGTGCACTTGAGCATATCAACTATACTAAGCTTTACAAATGGATCTAAAACACACTATCTAAACTAGGATACCTAGTCTTTGTGTCATCAAGAAGACTTGCTCCAAAACTCCATCAATGGGATAGGCAATGTGTGATCTGAAGCTTTGGCCCTGGAATCATCATGAAAAGCTTCCAAACACCTTGTTGAAGCTAATCACCAACTAATATCTTGGTTAATGATCTGAAACTTAAACAACACAAGATTATTAGTAAACATAACTACATGAGTTAATCATCATCAAAACTAGAGTGGAAGGCCTTTGGGCCAACAAAACCTTCAGGTAGGAACGTACTCGAATCCACGAGCACAATACTCAAATTCACGAGCAAAGATAGGCAACTCGAATCCATGAGCAATGGAGGAGATTAACTCAAAGTTTATTGATCAAAGTTGAATAATTGTTTGATAAAAGATGAATAAAAATTAAAGAATACGAAGTTATTTTTATAGGCTTACAAAAGAATGCTATTCCTACTTGAAAACTATAACCTATATCTAAAAGAAAATAAAAAGAATTAAAAGAGTCAGAATCTTTCTAGGAAATCTAAATTCAAAATAGAAAAAAAAATAATCAGAATCCAATTTATACCAAATACAAAATCCTAAATTAACTCAGACTTGGGCTGAGATTCGTCTGGCTGCCGCTAGCTCTGTTTAACATTGCCGGTAGACCGGGAGGTCGACTGCTAGCTCTGCTTAACATTACCGGTTGACCGGATTTGAGACTAGGCTCTCTAGTATTTCGCCTGGTTCTGACCGGTCGATCGGGCGATCGACTCGGTGACTGGCGCTTGGTTTTCTTCTGGCGGTCGACCGGGCGTTACCCGCTATCTTCAGTTGGTTTTTCCGGTCGATCGGGCGATCGACCGGGCAGTCGACCACCATCTTCAGTTGGTTTTCCCCATCGACTGGGCAATCGACCATTACTTGGGTCTGTTCTGCTATTGGGCCTGAATTCTGGGCTCTTCTCTCCTACATCAGTAGTAGGAAATTAGTGTTAATGAAGTGATAAAGTGATGACAATGACAATTGCATCACAAACGGTGATGACATCAGTGGTAGTGAAGGCGATTGCGGTGGTGATGATGGTAGTAATGGTTGCGGCAGTAGGCAGTTGCAATATTCAACGATTGTTGAAGGTCGGCAGTCAGTAGTGGAGAAGTAGGCAGTGTTGACGACAATCAATGGTCGACAGCAGTGCTCAGTGATTCGGTCAATGGTGGAGCTTGACGGCGATTGGGGCGACGATACTAGCGGTCAGTGATGGTGGGGGTAGCGACAATCGGTCGGCAGTTGTCAGTTAATAGCGATGACAATCAAAAGCCAGCAATGGAGATGACAGTCAAAAGTCAACAATGATGTCGATCAGCAGTTGTCGGCAGTTGACGCTCTCAATTGTCCATGATATATCTGAAATCACCTAGAGGGGGAGAGGGAATAGGTCACTAGCTAATTTAATGGTGAATTAATGCGGAATAAAAACTATTTATGCAAACTAAAAAATTCTTAAGCACAACACACCAAGTATAACCTAAAAGTGTAGCCGAATTCCCCGTGAAGGGCTCTGAACTATCTCCTCAAGACTCCTCTAGATAAGAGTTGAGGTGCCGCTTTGGCTCTCTTGGTTGAATATAAGTGCGAGCAAACAATCCCCAGGCATATAACAATTAGGCACAAGATATATCAAGCATATAAAAATAAAGGCAATATAAGCATGCAAGATATAAAGACAAGTGAGAGATAGAGAGGGAGCAATCGCAAACACGGGAGATTTGTTTCGAGGTTCGAGCACTCTTGCTCTACGTCCCCGCCTTCAACACTATGAAAGATTTTCACTAAAAATGATCCCACCGGATCACTCGGTGCCGCAACACCTACAAGCGAGTTCATACTAGAACTCCTTGGACTCACTAGTCCCCTCACTTGCTCCCGCAAGAACAAACATACGCAAGCACGCAAGCTTGCCGAGGCCGCACCTCTACCCCGAGTTCTCACTAGAACCTAAAAACAACGTGTGAACCCGCAAGTTCGCCTCCTCAAAACAAGAATGAAGAATTTTGTGATCACAATACTTTGATCACCTAAAAACAATCTCACAACAATTCTCCTATAGAAATGATATAGCAATGGATAGCTCAAGTATGCGTGAGAAAAATAAGGATTGATTTGGTGGTGAAAAACTCAAAGAAAACACTTTTACAAAACATTCTTGAAAATCTCTCCTTTTGATATGGCAATTTTGGCTCTAAAAAAGTGGAGATAAATATTAAAAGATGTATCAAAAACTAGCTTGAAAACTCACTTAAATCTTGTATAAAACAGTCCAAGGGAGCCCTTTTTATAGGATCTAAAAATCTGCCCGTTGGAGGCCCAACTCAGCAGCTCTGGTGCTGACGGTCGACCGCCCGGTCGACCGCCAACGGTCGGATTTCGATCGTTAGGAAGGTCGGTCGACCGGCGGTCGACCGCCAACTGTGCAATGGCCTAGCGGTCGACCGCTAGGCCATTTCAAGAGAGCAAACACTCTCTGGCGATCCACCGTGCGGTCGACCGGCCAACCTATGCACGTCTGTGCACATCGGTCGACCGGAGCGAGGTCGACCGACTTCTTGTCCGGTTGACCGTCCGGTCGACCGACAGAAGGTCAGTCCATGCAATTATGGGGATTAAAAACTTGACTTTTTGACTTTAATAAAATCCTATAAATTCTCTAAAAATTTACAAAAATAAGTTCAATATTATACTTTGATATACAAACATGTTTGAGGAAAAATCAAAACATGTTACGAACACTTTGAACTATTTTTGTGACTTAGAAATTTGGCTTAAAACAAAATCTGTATTTTTCCAAAACGATTTTTTCAAAAATGCTCCAAATACAAAAACAAGATATTTAAACACTTTAAAGCTTGGTGTGTATGGATATGATCCACTACACATATATAATGAAATATCTATGTTTTGACATTAAGCTAAAATGGTTTTGGTTAAAACATATGTATATATGAAACTCCAAAAACCAAAACGGTATTTTTCTAAAATGAAAACTCTTTTGTAAAAACTCATCTAAATCTTGTGTGTGAGTGTATATGATACTTGAGCAATCCACCAACTAATCTATCCTTTTTACATTTTATCTAATAATAAAATCTTACTAAAAACAAACCTAGACACAAGTCTTCTCTCGAAGGTTCTTCACTTGAAAATCTTCTTCTCCTTCTTGACTTGATCCAAACCATGATCCAATGAGCTAGACTCTCTTGAGTACTTGATGTGGTCTTGATGTACAAGCTCTTGAATCAACACGTGCTAGCTCTAAAACTTGACTTGAAATCCTTTGTTGAAGCTAAACACCTACTAAGCTCTTGATCACATATCTGAGACTAATTAAACACAAGATTATTAGTACTGTAACTACATGAGTTAATCATCATCAAAACTAGAGTGATGGGCTTTTGGGCCAAAAATCTCCCTTTTGATGATGACAAAACTCATGGAGTTATATTTACATAGATTAAAGTAAGCTCATAGAAGCTCCCCTTAACTCATGCATAACACTAAACAAATAGATATGGAAATGAAGAGCATAAAATTAAATATATATATATATATATATATATATATATATATGCATCAACAAGGTGAGAGAAACATGCAAACATCCAACAGTTCTTTTTCAAAAATCTTCTACCCTTTTTGTTTAAACATCCAAATATTCTCCCCCTTTTTGTTTAAACATTCAAAAACATTCTCCCATTTTTTAAAATATAAGATACATAACCTCAATATATGAAAAGCTCAAATATGCATATATAAACTCAAAATCTTCTCCCCCTTTTTGTCAGTATCATCAAAGGGTAAAATAAAACAAATCAATAATAAGGATATATATGTGATATACATTCATGAAGAGGAAGACGCTAAGTTAGCTTTCTTGCATACATGCACTACATGAAGAAGGGATCACAAGCCCTAACTCACATAATGCATAATATACAATGCATAAAGTGGAGATGTGAAGCTCCCCCTGCACACATGTGTCACATAAAGAAGAGATGTCAACCTCCTCAATATAAGATACACTCAACATGAATCTATATATAAAAGAGATGTTAAGCTCCCCTTGCATATAGACAATACATATCAAAA